>VUQK01019469.1:0-12592 GCA_015106715.1 Bujurquina vittata
TTGATGTGTGTCATCTGGCTTCATGGATAAATAAAGCTGAGTATCATCTGCATAACAATGAAAATTAATGCAATGCTTTCTTATCAAATTACCTAAGGGAAGCATGTATAGTGTAAATAAGATTGGTCCAAGCACAGAACCCTGTGGAACTCCATAATTAGCTTTAGTGTGTGAGGAAGACTCCCCATTTACATGAACAAATTGGAGTCTATTAGATAAGTAAGATTCAAACCACTGCAGTGCAGTACCTTTAATACCTACAGCATGATCTAATCTCTGTAATAAAATGTTATGGTCAACAGTGTCAAAAGCTGCACTGAGGTCCTGCAGGACAAGCACAGAGATGAGTCCACTGTCAGAGGCTCTAAGAAGATCATTTGTAACCTAACTGTTCACGTTTGTGGGCTTCTGTTTTTAGATACAGTGCAGGCGATGTGGCTCGTAGTGTATGGAGATACCCACCTTCTAAAGGCCTTTGCACACCGGATGCGTAAAATACGTGCAAAGGTTTCGTGCTTTAAAACGACTTTTCGTTTTTATATGTTCTTATGCAATCGGAACGTCACAATTGCGGTATCTTTTTCCATTTTCTAATCATTAATTAATATGTTCTCTTCTATCTGTGGACTTTGCCATGCTTATTCTGTTTAAATTATAGGGATATTTTGCACTCGATCAGATCTGGAGTGAATAAACTGACATTTTAGTTAAAACACCCAGATGGCCATACAGTATGTCAGAATTTCCAAAACCAGTAAAGGATGCATCGTTCATCTGAGATAAATGTCACAGTTTTGGCACGTTTGTATAAATGGCACGGAGAAAAAAAAAAAAAGTTAGATAAATGAGAAGACTGGAGGTCATGAAGACACCTTGTTTCAGCAGGAACTTAAATGATACACCGTGACTTGAACAGTGTTGACGTCTTTCATTATTGTTTCTTGTCCTTCGAAAAATGGCTGCCAGTTCGTGCTGGCATTGATTATCAGCTGCGGTTATAAAAAGTGGTTTCAGGGAAAGAGATATGAGCGGCAGTTTTGGCATGAAGGCCTGCGATGTGTCTGTCACATTTTCCTTTCTCCTCCGTCTCTGTCTTCTCTTTTCCTGACGCACACTTTTTATTCTTTTTCCAGCCAGAGCAGAAGGAACCAAACAAGGCAGGTACTGCACTAAGTCAGTCCAGTACACCTTCTCCACCCTACTAAATCTATCAGCACCCATGAGGGAGAGGCTAAGGCCTTCGTGAGTGTCCACATAAAGGCCCGTGCAGTGGAATTATACCAAAGAGTGGCAGTTAGAGTTAGAAATAACACGAAACATGACAGCTCTGATGTCACCCACCATTAGACGCCATTAGTGGTTTTGAATGTTCCATCGAATGTTTTCAAGTCAGTGTAGTGTGGGTGAAAGCTCATTGACATCTTACTATCACCCCATAAGTAACTTCACACACACTTGTGTGGATGTTTAGCGGTAAATTGGGAGCACTGAAGCAGAAGTGGGGGCCACAGTAGCTCTTTGACTAGTACGGCTTAGACCTACAAAATCGCACGCACACACACACGCTTACACAGGCCATCACTCCGTTGCCACCTACCAGCCAATGTTACGACATCATCGGCAGCGGCCCATCCTGTTTTTTCCTTGGAAACGTGTTCGGTCTGTGGGGCTGAGGTGGTGCAGACCTGAGGAACAATGAAAGGGAGAGCGGGTGAAAAGAGGGATGGGGAGGGCTTCACGAGAAGATGGATGTGCTCACAGACCTGTCGCCACCTCAGCACCGCACCATTTCCACACACTTGACCTTTTCAGTGCCTGCCTTCATCTTTTAGAAGGTGCATTTCTAGTCTCACTGACCACACAGCGCACTCATACACTGCAAGCCACATCACCTTTTAACATGTACAGTATTTTATTTTATGTACTTCGAGCATTTTACACTCACAAACTGACAAGAAGCAGTTTAGGGTTCATTAGCTTGGGTTGACGTTACTGTTAAAGGTGAGACCATGCAAGTCCAAAAAGGCTGATAATGAGAAACAGGAACAAAAACCAGTTCCATGCAGAGAAATGATTAATTATGCAAAGTGGTGTACATGAAGCATGTTCAACAAACACGCACAAGTGTTCATATACCGTTTGCAACTGAAGACTTTAACAGGAGTGACATTACGGGCAACAATACAGCTAGAAGCTATCTACAAATATGCAAGTACCAGCATTGCATTTTTTGAATAAAACTGTACACATTCCAACAGAGAGATTTTACAGTACGCCCACCAGTTACACTGGCAAATCATTTGAAGTGACAGCTTGAGTTGAGGCACTTCAACAGTCTGAAATTACCAAAATTATTGCGACTGTGTCTCTTTGCTTCGAAGACGGGAACCGAGTCTGCGACCGCTCACAGTTGGTTGCCTCTTCAAAGCAACTTTAGCGCATCAAGATGGCAATAAAACGGCAATCAGCCTGTCATCAGTTTGTGATATTTGACTTCATTAACAGAACAAATTAACTGTGATAAACCTGCAAAAATCGCAAATCTGTTGCCGTCTGTACGCGCAGAAATTCACATTACAAAAGATCACAGGTTTGAAACAAAAATTCAGAAATTCCTCCACAAAATGTGTCGTAGTGGCTGCAGAACAGCAGTTGATATAAACACTTGGCAATCTTGCTTTTATACGGGAGTTTAGAGTTGAGTCACCTACTGGAAAGAGATGCCTCACAGACGAGTCATGCTCATCAGCCCAGACCGAATCAGACTGATTGCAGCATGTTGTGTTTATTTAAATGAGAAAACCTTCACCAATCTGTCTGAGAGTGACTGCAGTCAGTCCAGGTCAGGCTCCAACTACTTGCAGACAGGTTGCCTCCTGCTCAGTGACCTGTGCAATCATCTTACAATCAAATGCAGTTCCACAGATGTTGAGGGTGTCGCACACTTAATCACTGGCTGACCAGTTCGTTGCTGCAACTACTTGCGATTGGTTGCCGCATGCAACCACCAATTTTCCCTCGTTACAATGAAGTCACCATCTTGTTTTACGCCAGTAAAACTCAACTTTTTCCTTGTATGTTCACAGTTCATCAGAGTTTTACACATGTTTAAAAAAGCACTAGAATCTGATTAAAAATCTGTATCAGGGGTTGCCTCAGTTGGGTCATCACACTCAATAAGAGAACATTTGTCTATTTGGCAATCACCAGTTTTCTACAAGGACCACCACAGTATGATTCCAGGTGGTGGTGGTGGTGGGGGGGGGGGGTGATTCTGCGCCCAGATTCACTTTTAGAACCGACATCAAGACCAGAACAAGCAGAGCAGAGCGGAGTCCAGCAGATCCGTCTGCCAGCAACAGAGCCCCGCCAGAGAGCAATACACGAGCTGGGTCTGGTTATAATTGTTAGGTGGGGTGGAGCAGTTGGACACCAGGGGTTATGTTTCCATGCCCCTGTGTGTAAGTGTGGATGATCCAAAAGCCCGTGTCTGCACATGTCAACGTTGGGAAGCAGAATCCAAGAGTGAAATCTCTATAAGCTCTCCTGTATGGAACAACTAACCCACACTGGAAAGGAACAGAGATCTTTACCACGCTGTAGATCACTATATGGTAAAACAGTGGCAGCCACTGGGTGAGTATCCTTCATTAGTGCCGGAGAGATTTTTTTTTGTGCTTATGTTGTCGGAAACCTCGTGACTTCACAATCAAATTAACAGAGCAACCCCTAAAGCCTCCAAGAAAAAAGACTTTTTTAATTATGGTCATCTCGCTTGGCGTTCTCCAACTTTGAGGGAGCCGTTTTTTGTTTTTTTTTGCTTTTTTCATGCAGCTTGCTGTTGGTTTCCAACATTTGACACTGTTTTCATGCTCAATTATCTTTCCGAGAGGAGATAGCGTCATTTGAGACATTGCCGTTCGAGCGTTTCTTACAAAATGCAATGCATGAGGATAAGGCGACAAATCTAAGAGAAACATGAGATTTATTGTATGACTCAACAAATACAATAAGAGCAGATGAGTCATTCGCAAATGTCGTTACTGTTGAGTTTGGATAGCGTAGGCCACATCCCGAAACTGGAGCGCTGTGCGGCACAGTGGAAAGGTCTCTTCAGAGAGCTAGCTTCTGCTTCTCATTACTCTGAGGAGAGGATCTGTTCTGCATGCCCTACACGGTTAAAAGCTTAGCACATTTTGTGAAATGTGATCGCCAAACACCAACTTAAATAGAAAAGTGGTCAGGTATGGTTAAAAAGAACTTTACTGGTCATTATAAAGCACTTCTCAATGAACTGCAAGGCCACTGAGTGAGGACATTGTGGTACTATATGGAGGACTGAAACTGTCAATATCCAGAACCAATAATTAAAAAAAGATAAATGACTCATTAGGTTGCTATGCCATTAAATGCATCAGAATTAATTTTATTTCTCACTCATTTTTGTTCCAATTCTTTTACCAGAACATTTTCAGAGTACATTTTTATTTGTATTAATTTTTTTATTTGTTTGTTTGTTAACAATTAACATGGTCTTTGTTTCTTGCAGGATGTCATAAAAATGTAATTTGTTCCCATTTCTTTTGGCGAAAGAATGAAAATGGCCAAAGATAACAAGACAAGCATTAAATTATATTTTTACACCAACATGGTGATTCCTAAAGAACTTGGCATATCTCAGCACGGTGTGCGGTGTGTCCAAATTTTTGACTGGTATTGTACATCCTTTATAGAAAAAAAAAAAACTAGCACTTCACAAACCTCTTCTATTCTTATGTGACAAAGCACTGGAATAAACATCTAATGATACATGTATGAGATAAATGTATAATGGAGCATCATTAATTAAAAAAAATTAAACTAAAATATCTTTTCCATTCCCCAGCAGTTTGACACGTATTAGCCTGCAAAGTTTCCTTATTGTTTAGTTGCCTCATCTTGATATTAAGTACATCAGTACAGTTAAAAAAACTGAAAAGCCAGATGAAGTATAACAGGAATCTCTGTATTACTGGACCTCGTGAGCGATGTTCAAGCATATATAAGGGTTTTCATGTCTTAAAGGCTAACACAAAACCGACTTGGTGTTCAGACTGAACTATTTTTCAGTGTGTTTGTGGTCCTACTGAAACAATAATATATTAAGTAATATCGATAAGCACTTATCGACGCAGGAATGGGGTAGAAATAATGAAGGAAAGGGGAAAATAAGTTAGAAAAACATTATATTCATTGTTAATTTTCCTCAAACTAAAGCAGCCGGCACTTTCAGGGCCTTCTTTCACTGATGTGGTCGTAGATCATTTCAAATTTAAATGTACATATATTCATACACCCCAAAAAATACAAATGTGAAATGTTATCAAGTCTAACAAGCTGAGTCGAAATCGTTAAATCGACCCTGATTTGATGCACTTTGATTAGATAGAAATTCATTTTATTTTGCGTGTTTTTGTATCCGATCATAGACCGTGTAAGGCCGTGCTACACATTGCTCCTGCTTAACCAGCAAAGCTGGTATTGCAATACTGGAAATTATTATCATTATAGTGTCAAATTATCTGAAAATATCCAACAGATGCAAGGAGCGGAGAGGGAGGGGTCGAGGAGTGCAAGTGGTTTGCTGCTCGTTCTCAGGAATCCCCAGCAAAGCTTTTCGAGCCTGCAGCCTTTTAGGAAGACCATAGAGAACAAACAACATGAGGTAAAACAGGGTCAGACCGCGGGTTTACTTCAGTGTCTATTTACTGTACAAGGATTCTGCTGGGGATCAGCTGGATGCAATAAAGTCATCAAAAAGACTTGATGGGTTCTAACACAAACCAGACTTGAGAAAGTGCTTTGCAAAAAAAAAGGGGGCTTACATAATAAAACTACTAAAAAGTATGAAAATAGAGGAAGCTTTGGAAGAAGTGATTATAAAAGACACAAGAAACCACAAAGCATGACAAAGGGTAAAAGAAAAAAAAAAATCATCAAAGTGTGTGAAAGTGCAGCTCGTCAAAATTATTTTGGACATGATATTCGGTTCGTCTCGGCCCACGTGCTCAGAGGAGGGACCAACAAAATATTCTAAACTCATTGAAATGTGCAAATTGTCAGTGAAACTTTAACTTTCTGATGGAACAAAGATGAGGAAATTTTTATAATTCCTGTCAGAACTGTTTTCAGGCTGATCTCATTTGTTTCTTCTGCTCAGATCAGATCCCGTTGGTACTTATTCCCTGTTTGCCAATTGGGGACATGTGTGGCTCATGGGTGCCATGCTAAAATGAAGGCATGCCAACAATATATCTATAGTAGACCCACTCTACCTCCAGAGCCATAGCCCCCTCAGACTGAGAGAGCTGCAGTCCATTGTTCTTCGTCTGGTTCTGATAGGTACTTGGTTGTTCCAATCACAACATCTATGACGCAGTCTCTCATCTGGCTCATGCTCTATCACAATTCACAGGTTATTGTAATTGCACAAAGGAATGAGGATACAAATCCACTGAGAAGTCAAGGAGGCTCATAAATGGTCATAATTAATCCTGTTTCACTAAAATCTGACCAATAGTGAAGGAGGAGGAGTGATTCTTGCGAACCGTGGGGGACAGACGGATAATGAACGGCTCACCGTCGGTCCTTTGGCCGTATGAGCTAAAAAAGTGTGCATGCTCTGAGCTGAACTGATCAGCATTGAATGCCACCCAGTAGTTTTTGGAGTAGCTTCAAAGTATCTACTCCATAACAATCTATTTAGTTTTTTTCCTAAGATGTCCCTAGAGGGAAGCTTCCTCTGCCATGGGTAGAGCCCATTTGTAGGCCCAGCAATGTAACCTCCGTCAGTGGCTCATGCCGTTACACATTTACGCGCCTGTGTGGCATTATGTGTTAATTACCTTGTGGTCGTGTCCTGGTGTTTTATGTGCACTTCCAGCCGATAGAAACAAATAAAATGCTGGGACTTTTTTCCCTCCTGGGTCCCAACTCTTTTTTGTGGTCAATAAGTTTTCCCACTTCTTTGTGAATGCCCTCACATCCATTGTTACTGATAAATTCAAAAAGTGCAGCCAAACAGTAGCCAGAAGGACTCAGGAGGACTAAGGAGGACTCAAGGGGACTAAGGAGGACTCAGGGGGACTAAGGAGGACTCAGGGGGACTAAGGAGGACTCAGGAGGACTCAGGGGGACTAAGGAGGACTCAGGAGGACTCAGTGGTACCGAGCAGGCCAGTCACAACAGCTGCGGGCTGCTTCAGCACGACGTGTAGTTGCATTTCTAGGGCGGTACGTCACGTCACACCGCAAGTTATATCGGAGGGTTTTACACAGGTTTGCGATTACGATGGAGGTATGGTGTAGAACCACTTAACGCACCTCTTGCTAAAATGAAACCAGCAATAATTGGCTGTTACAGATTATAAAGCTTCTTTTTGTAAAAGACATGATGTAGTTTCAAAGTCTGAAAATCTGGAAATGAAGCCTTAAACTTGCTAATAGCCAGCAAAGTTCTTTTTACTGTTTGTAAAAAAGAAGTTTGACTCTATAGAAGCATATTAGAAAGCAATCCTGCTTCTCCTTATTTAATTATAGCATAATGGATAATATGTTTATGCTCTCAATTACTTGTTCCAAGTTTTTTCATTACAGCAAGTTGAAAATTTTGTGAATTGTGTCCAATGTTAGAGTAAAATATATACAATGTATACAATGTATGTTGCAGTGTACATTTAAATAGACTTGTTTCCTGTTTTCTTGCTAGTCACAGCGCACACCTGTCTAAAAAGCTACATTGCTATGCTAGCTTTGCTGAGGGCAGGGCAGCATGGTGGTACCTCTCAGATGGATAACGGTACCCTGGCCCTGCTGGGATGGTAACTCTACCTGTACAGGTAGAGCTGCCTAATATAGCTGGGTTTCTGCGCAGATCCACACCTCACTCGTCTCATCCCGACTCACAAAAAAATAGATGTCACTGAATTCAAATGCCAAACTCAAGGCCTTTAAACAGTAATCCATAAACCACTGACATCATGGCTACTGTATGTTTGCCTCTTTTCCACAGGCTGTGCTGTTGCCTTAAAGACATTTCTTTTAAAATTGTGCTCCACAAAATTCTACAAATATGAGTAGAATCAAACTTTGTTTAAAATGATTACAGTTGTGTCATAGACTGTTGGACAATTACTGGTTAAAGATGTAATTTAAAGCACAATAATTCAGAGTAAGAAAAGACTCTGTGCAAACACAAATTAGCATTTGCACACACACACACACACACACACACACAACCGGAAACCCTTCCCAGCTGGACACTGTATGCATGTTTTGGGTAATGGCTGACATGGTTGGTGGTTAAGCGGTCAGGCATCCACCACCCCCAGCAGTGTTTGAGGAAGGACCAAAACCACCACCTCCTCGCCTCAGCCAAACCTCCAGTAGCCTCAGGAGAGGGAGAATATTCCTGCATGCAAGTGTGTGTGTGTGTTGTGTGTGTGTGTGTGTGTGTGCGCACACCAACACCTCCAGCACCGCCCTCATGTGAGCCAAGCCCCTATCATAACAAACTAAAAACAAACTCTAAATGGTGTTGCAACACACTGCATGTTTGGATCTCACTCTTGGTAATGATCTTGAGTTTTCTCTTTCCTCCCAGGGGTAAAGCCGAGTTACACAGGCCATCTGCTGCCATACAAGTTAGATAACATTCCTCATAAAACTGATCCCCAGTGACCCGCACGTCAGCCGGAAGATGACATGCCAAACTGCAGCAGCTCAGTGTGTGTGCGTGTTTTAGAGAAAATGTAGTGGGCTTTGTGTGTTATCAGTCACAGTCGTGGTTAACAGGCTTGATTAGTCACTTGCTTGGGAAATTTGTGGCCTCTGCAGAAGCTGCCAGGAAATATATAGCGACACAGACACACTTAAAGCAAATATTCCCACACAGAAACACACAAATGCTCCTTTAAGGATGTCTTCTGCTATCATTTAACAATTGTTTGGCTGGACCTATCAGCTCTTCTTAGAGGTTTCCTCTAAACTAGCCATCAGGTTAACCTTCCAAGACCAAAAGCTTGTCACCACCTTTGCAAAAATAAGAGACTTTAATCTACCATTGGCATCCACTCTCAAAATACAATTTTTCCACTGTGCCTCTTTCTTTGTAAACCTAGTTATGTGAAACAGCCTGTGGTTAGATTCACAATCAAGTCCTCTGGCTCAGAGTAAGGCAACTTATCCAATTATCAGCTATGTTTGGAAGCTTGTTATGTACCTCTCCTTCTCTGCAGCTTTGGTAATATATAAGAGATATTGAGCCATTATGGACTGCAGGTCTGGCACAGTCACACCAGCATTTAAGATTGTGATATTTCATCGCAAAATGGAATCATTTAGCAGAACAACCTGAAGTAACAATAAAGAAATGCAACTTTTTTTCCAACACAGGTTCAGTTTCACTGAACTTTATGGGTAAAAACTGGGGCACGAATATCAAACTGTCTTCACAGAGCCGATGATATCATTAAGCAACTCACACTAGGTGGGCCTTGACCTACAGTACCCCAGCAAACCCACAGTCCAGTTTGTCTGTCTGGGGCTGTAATTTTTTACCTGTCACCTGTGCGTTTATAACTGCATGTGCCTTCTTGTTCTCTGTTACCTTCCAAAGCATCCTAACCAAATGAAATGTGAAAAAAAAAAGAAAAGCAGTAGCACTGTAGGCCATAGAAAATTGTCAAAATTATCCTCTCGAGTTTTTTGAGCGATAAAGGTTTCAGAGCTGTGGGAAAATCTTTTGTTTGCAACATATTTTTACTTTTTCTCTTCTTCGCTGCTCTGGTGGACACGGATATCAGATTTAGAATCCTTATATCAAACCTGTTTTTCCCCTCGGTGCACAGAGGTGGCCCCAGTGCAGCGCAGCGGCGTGAAAAAGTCCTAGATGTGGTCAAACTCTGGTATTGGTCCTAATTACGTTAAGTGCAATGCAACTTTCTCTGACCGCAGTAGCAAAGGTTTACAGGGCTCTCATTATACACTTAGATTCTACTGTAAACCAGGAAACAAGGAGCCAGTAAGCTGCCACTCGAAAACCACGCCACTTGCATGCTCACAAAAAAAGCACACACTTTGCTCCCTTTCTTTGTTGTCAGCTGTGATCACCATCAAAATTCAAATTGTTGTTTTCATTTGTTTTGCCAGGTAGGGCGCACGCACAATCAAAATGATGTCAAGACCCTGCAAAATGTGTCTGCAGTTGTTTTGATACATTTGATGTAACGTTGTTACATTAATATGAACCATCTTGTCCTAATGGGCACAGCTGCCTTATGATTAAGGGCGTATTTTCCTAAAATACAGGCATAAAACTAACAATTGATACGTATTGTGGCACTTCCTGAAAGAAAAACAAAAATCTTTTTCACTATGTAAATAACTTTTTTTTTTAACCATTTTTCTCCCCCACTTAATCCTCCTGGATTAATCAGTATTATTTAAAAGGATTGGATATGAACATTCGACGCTGTTCCTGTTCACTGAGTGCACCGCCTTCAAAAAGAGCTGACTAAGGTATCCATGAGTCCATGTATCACAACATACAGCAGCCTACTTGGCTCACAGCTGCTTTAGCGCCGCTGATAAGAATAAATAAAAACTTAATAATGACAATAAAAAGGGAACAAACTGGCAGAAGGCTCGTCTGTGCAGATCACTGAGCCAAGGCCTTGCATTAGGAGAATTAGAGGGTATTTGAGAGCGGCTCAGCCTAAGCCAAGAGTACTGGGCATACTGCTGAAGATTAGAACCCGGCCCGCAGCCCTCGGCAGTCCTGTTTCCAGTCCATTTCTGCAAAAGATCATAGTCTATTGGCTGAATAGCTCTGCACTAAGTGCCATGGAGGGAGAGAGCGTCGTGCTCAGCCAAGTCCACTGGTCCACTGGCAGCAGAGGCTGGCAGAAGAAAGTCCCAGTTCCATAGTTTAAACAGCCAACAGTGGATGATTGGCCTGGCAAAACAGACCCACTTTGCCTAGCAAAACACATGGCAGCGCTTATGTTCTTAACCCTTACTCAGGACATACTCTATAACATAGCTTGTAGATCATATGCGGCAGCAAAAAAGAATGGACGGATCAGAGTATCATCCCTCTGGGTAGCACAGTAAGTTTCTGACATTTCCTTTAAACAGTTTATTTGTGGTAGTTTACAGGCTACGTAATTACAGCTTGAAGCAGATGGTTAAAATCAGATCTGAGAAATTCAGAAAGAGTGGGTTGTTGGTGCCGTGCATGTTCTCGTTTGTTTAAAGGCATTAAAAGGTGTGTTAGCATAGCTAGAATCACAGGCATGACTAAAATGATGGATACTTTTCAAACTGAGTAGATATATGGATGTGTATATATATGTCAACACTGGGATAGCTGCACACGGTTTTAGTTGTTGAGAAGTTAATGTAGACTTTTAAAAATGTCTCACGTCACTGAAGATTTTCTGAACATTTGTGGTTCTGCACCAATCTTAAAGAGAACACATGCTGCAAATCAGGACTTACTGCCTTTTTTAGCTGTTGGAATTTACAAGTAATAGTAAATTACAGACAATAAAATGTTCTAATGGAACGTACAAATTTCCCACTTTTAGCAGCCAATGTAAAATTGCCTACGAACTTTTAGCATGGTCTGCAGGGATTGATTAACAAACTGTCTTGTTTGGGATTTAGCACTTGCCACAATCGTGGTTCTAATCAGATCCAGAAAGTTCTCATTTGGACGAAGGTAGGATGGATATTAAATTGAACAAGTAAGCAGCAACCAGGAGGATACACGTAAAACATGCTGTCTTGTTAGGAAAATGGTGACTGAAACTTGCTAAACAGGCAAACGAGAAGAAATGAAAAGATAACTGATCAAAAGTAAGGATGTGCTAATACAATATTTGGATTGGATATTGGTCCAATACTGACCCAAAGACTGGATATTGGTCCAATACTGACTAACAGATTGGATATTGGTCCAATACTGACTAAAAGATTGGATATTGGTCCAATACTGACTAACAGTTTGGATATTGGTCCAATACTGACCCAAAGACTGGATGTTGGTCAAATACTGACCCAAAGATTGGATATTGGTCTAATACTGACTAACAGATTGGATGTTGGTCCAATACTGACCCAAAGATTGGATATTGGTCCAATACTGACTAACAGATTGGATATTGGTCCAATACTGACTAACAGATTGGATATTGGTCCAATACTGACTAAAAGATTGGATGTTGGTCCAATACTGACCCAAAGATTGGATATTGGTCCAATACTGACTAACAGATTGGATATTGGTCCAATACTGACCCAAAGACTGGATATTGGTCCAATACTGACTAACAGTTTGGATATTGGTCCAATACTGACCCAAAGACTGGATATTGGTCCAATACTGACTAACAGTTTGGATATTGGTCCAATACTGACCCAAAGACTGGATGTTGGTCCAATACTGACCCAAAGACTGGATGTTGGTCCAATACTGACCCAAAGATTGGCTATACTATGGACCAGTCTGGTCCATTCAGTTTGGTGTTGTTCTGTTACAGTGTAGCTAGCAG
>VUQK01019470.1:7295-17636 GCA_015106715.1 Bujurquina vittata
ATCCTTCAGCAGGGCTGTTGATTATCCAACTTTATATTTTTTATGGGATTTCAAATGTTAATGAAAACTTAACTATTAATGAAATGTATGGTATTTCTCTGTTTATCCCTCATGTTGTACTATATCCTCATATAAATCATAAGTTTTTAATCTTGTGATACCAGTATAATATTACGGAGGCTCCCCAAAGCTTCTACAACAGTCATCATTCAGCAGTCTGGTTTGATGGTGGTGACCAGTGCAAATAAGAACCAGTTAAAACGTTCTATGATTTATCTGAGCTTGACAGGAAGGGGACTTTCTACCCCCAGACCAGAGCAGGAGAAGACGTGATATACTGTAATCAGAATTTGAATAAACAGGTGATAAACAGGTAGGATGGATTGTGTCGTTTCACACCTGTTCAAATTACTTTTATTGTTATTGCCCAGGGAGCTGTCAGGTGTATTGCCTCTGTGGTGTTAGTCTCATGTAGGTCTTTGCTGCAGCTATGGAACGTTGCAGTTTTAAATTTAAGAACAAATGTCTTAGTCAGACCCAGCGTTTAGGTCATTTGTGCAAAAAGCTGAGACCAGGAGTGCAGTGTCATAGCTGCAGTGAGCTCCAGGACTTTAAAAAGCACGTGCCTGCATGTGGATGTGTGTGTGTTGGACAAGCAGAGAGACCATAAGCCTCTGGGTATTGGTTTGGACTAAAGCCAAGCTCACAGGAAATGCCAACAAAGCACCAAGTGACATTCAGACAGCATACACAAAACAAATGCTCACACACTCGTGCACACATAGATGCACAAACTTCAGTAAACAAACAGCGATCCGGTCTTTGTTCCAGTGTGATCGATTGAGAAAAATATTAAAAATCAACTTCCAGTAGGAGATTTGTGTGCTGCTGACTGGTTCTCTGATGTAGAGTGTAACAGCAGCACTGTTAGCACCTCATCTAATCGAGTACATCTAATCGATTGTAGACAGAAAATCACATAGGAAAGTGGATTAGATGTGGGGCTGTGAGACCAGGAAGCACCCTCTGATATGAGAATTGACCGCTTACACAGATTACATTAAACATTAATAATACTTGTAGAAATGTGGAGACATTTTAACCTTTTCTTCCACTGATCAAACGAGATTAGGGTGAGAATCAGTTAAAGCTTTCTTTGATTTATCTGAGCTTGACAGGATGGGGATCTTCTACTCCCACACCAAAGCAGGTGAAGACATGTGATATAATCAGAATTTGCATATGTTTTAAATGTTGTGTTACTGCGTCGCATTGAACGTACTGGTAAGGTACGCTGTGAGGTAAAAATAGGCCAAAAACTACATTTGTTTAATGTCTATACAAATCTTTTGACTGCTGTCATTTAATATACCAGTTCGGTCCAAAATGAAGCATTGTATGGTCAGGTGAAACTCCATTAAAGTTTATGTACCATGAAAAACTCAAACATATGGGAGAGAAGTGCAGTTCTATCACTGCCATCTCCCAAACTATTAAATTTCATGGAGCCATCAATCTACAGCGCCAAAAGAGCATAAAATGGCCAACAAATTTATAATGCGTGGGCATTTGCGACAGTTTAGTAAAGGAGTGCTGATGTCTCCGAGACAATTGAAGAGAAGAACATTTTTGTAGTGAAAATTAAACTTTCAAATATGTACGTGCACCATAACACCATCAACAAGCTGGTTAGCTTAGCTGAACAATAAAGACTGAAAATATTTTTTATTTTGAAAATGAATAAAGTTTTAATCATAAAAAAGACTGAAAATATTGTTTTAGCTCTGTCCAAAAATAACAGCAATGCATATATAGTTACAGAACAGTGCTAGTAAGATGTTTTTGCTTCCTCTGGATGCCACCAGACTTATTTTGTTCATTTCTATTTTGCTACGTGGAGCTGTATGACTGTTGGCTGTAACTTTTTAACATTATTAGGGGATCGAGCTTCTCTTGACAAGAAACAACAAGCATGTTTACCAAAATGTCTCTTTTAAATTGTGTTTCAGCTAACACAAGGATTTACAGACGATGAGTTCTTACAGACTACAACCTATTTTATGCGTTCACCCTCTATATTTCAGCTTTGTTATTTTCTATGCTATGCTACGCGTAGCAGAAGTCTAATCGACAGAGCGGATCAGCCAGAAACCATTGTGGGCCAGCTTCAAGACATTCAGTGGTCAAGTTTTTCAAATGTGGCTTTAAAGGACATTCAGAGTGGTGGCAAGTGCTTAAACTGAAGTGCGTAGCCTTCTGTCAGCAACTGAGGTTGGTGTATTACGAATGACAGCTGGAGGTGTGTCATTGTCAGACAGTCACATTGCACTTACTGTTCTCATTGTTCTCAGTTCTCTCGCTTCTACAAAATACACTTGCGAGAACTGAGAGACTTTTTGCACAGTGAAACATCCTGCCATCGCACAAGAAGTTTGTAATCTTATCTGTAGCAGCACTGATTTGACCCCACCAACTATAGAGAAATATAAGAGCCAAAATATTACCCAGACACTGAGGTAGGCAGAGTGGCACTGCTCACATTTTGTTTATTCAGCTCAGAGAGTGCTGTTTTGGTACCTAGTTTGTCATAGAATTTCCAGCCTCTTAGACAACCTCTTATCGCAGGTGCACGGAAAAAATTTCCCAGACAGAATCTCTCGCACAAAAACACTTTTCTTTTTGGAGAAGCCACCCTAGACTGCCCATTATTTAAGTCTGCCCTGACATCCCCTGCTGATAATGTGTTCCTTTTGTTTGTGTCTGGCCACCACCTAACCTGGCCATATCCAAATATACTTTAACTATGAAACTGCTGCTGTATTTGTGCTCTGTGAAACAAACGCACTCGACCATTACCTCGATCAGTGATATAGTATTAACCTCTGTGTGGGTATTGTGTGTGTATTTGTTGTGTAGGAGTTTGCCACTCTCACAAAGGAGCTGAACATATGCCGGGAGCAGCTGCTGGAGAAAGAGGAGGAAATATCTGAGCTGAAAGCGGAAAGGAACAACACCAGGGTATGTGTGTATCTGTGTGTATCTGTGTGTGTGTACGCGTGTGTGCGTGTGTGTCTTTGCGGGCGTGCGTGTGTGTGAGCGTGCAATGACGCTGATGAAAACAAACAATGTTTCTGAAATTAGTATTCTCTTTGGTGGTGCGTGCGTTTATGTGTGTGTGCGTGCCGCAGCTGCTGTTGGAGCACCTGGAGTGCCTGGTGTCTCGTCACGAACGCAGTCTGAGAATGACAGTGGTAAAAAGACAGGCACCCCCGCCATCTGGAGTCTCCAGCGAGGTGGAGGTCCTCAAAGCTCTGAAGTCGCTCTTTGAACACCACAAGGCTCTGGATGAAAAGGTGGACGCTCTCTCTCTCACACACCCACACATACACACACACACACACATTTATACTGTGTGACTGAGGTTAGTTCTTAGAAATAATAATAATGAATAAATGAACCGCTAACTAATTTAGAAACATGGCGACATTTTAAGAGAATTTCTTTTTCAGCTGTTTTCTTGTTATTGACGACCGTCAGTTTCAGAGGAAAAGTGTTGCTGAATGGCTTTTCATAAAACAAATAGAGGAAGTCGTGAGATTTCATTAACAGAAAACACCAGCAGCAGCAAATTTAGACAGCAAATGGATGCCGATAAAAAAAAATTATATGGCAATATATTCATACAAAAGTGGAAAGTGAAAATTGATACTACGCACTAAATGTGTGTGTGTGTGTGTGTGTGTGTGTGTGTGTGTGTGTGTGTGTGTGTGTGTGTGTGTGTGTGTGTGTGTGTGTGTGTGTGTGTGTGTGTGCGTGTGTGATTATTGGTAAGTGAAACATCTGCTCAATCCCTAGCAGGCATCTGCTAAAGCCTCCAGTCTGATTGGATATACACTTCCTGTGTCACGCTGGGTGAGAGGCTCTGTCCTCTCAGTCCTCTGTTCACATTCATAAAACATATACATATACATATACATTAAAAGGTAATCAAAGAACAAATTCGAAATTTGATTTAAACCCAAACCTTGTTACACTGTTGCACTGATCAAAGAGTCTTATTTCACTAAAGCTAATCCCCCCTGACTTTTCTGAGACTAATTGACATTTGTAGATATGTAAAACATGAGAGATCTTGTTGTCTGGCAGCCATGCCTCCCTCTGGGAGGCTGGGTTTTGTTCTTGGATCAACTAAGTGACAAGAAAAGTAAGTACGTTCATTCGGTGTTCTTTTTTTGTCTTTTTAATCTACATTGCAGTTGAACATGGTGAGACAGAGGAAGGACGGTGACTCAGTGGAGCGAACAGATGGATCCAAACCTACATGGAAGGTCTTCCTGGCTGTGTGATTGTTTTTCTGCTATGTGTTTTATTTTGTGCCTGCTGATAGTATTTGTCTGCATGTCTGCTTTTGTATCTCCTTTCTGTCTTCCTCCTACACAGTGATCCACACATATCTATACACAAAGGAGCTTTAAGGTAGCATAAATCTTCCTTTGTCTTTCTGATAGTAGAAAAATATTACTGACACATGTCCTTCATTCAACTCTGGTTTGAGGTCGGGGCTGAGAGTGAATCATAGTGGCAAACATCCACGGAAGATCCTGTTTGCATCTGGATGGATGCTGTTTTTGAGATAGAGAAACAAAAAATTGAACAGACTTGTGTTGTAAAAAGAACAATTAAACCTGAAAAAACAAAACAACGACTTTCTATTAAGAAAAAAATAAAGTATGGAGGGGTCTGTACCAAAGGATAAGCATAGGCAGTGGGGGAGAAAAGAAGAAGAAGTGGCTAGAGCGTGGCCATTAGTAGGGTGAGTGTCGCCTAGATGTCACAGAGTGTGAAATGTGCGAACACACACTTGGTTAGGACATTTATCGATGACACCCGCTGCACTGCTGACAGTCACTGCCCTGCAGTGTTGCCAACACGTTCTCACTCCCAACTCATTACATGCAGATGCTTTGTCAGGAACCATTTCTTGCCACACAAGGGGGCACCCCCTCGAGAGTGTTTTCCTTAATGTACAGGACCACCTGTAGTGTCAATTTCCTACATGAGAACGAAAGACTGCATTAAAACAGCAAACATACTGATGACAAACCAAGCCTTCGTGCTGGTTAGGTTTAGGCATTATATTATGCATATTTTAGGTTTTAAATATGCCCTTTCACAATGGAAAGCTTGCAGTATAAGGCAAACTTCTCCATTTGAAGTAAGCACCTTTTTCATTTCCTTGGTAACCGCAGATACCTGCTTTTAGTATCATGATTACACATCCTCCAATAATGACAACACCACCAGAACTCTTTCTCATGTGGTTTTATCACATCTGTTTCATGAAATAAGGGACTCAATTTTGAAATCTGCTGACTTGCCCTGAAAAGTGCAAAACGCCACTAAAGGTACCCAGTGCGTTACAACATGAAGGCGATGAGTCCTGACAAGTTGAGAGCGAGAACGGACTAATGTTGCAACTATCCCTCTGTAAGGAATATTTTAATTCCAATTGGCACAAAATTAAAATGCTGTTTTCAGCAGAAACTCTAACCAAGAACATTACAGGGTCCTACACAATGATGATGACAGTCTGCTAGTACCATGCTGTTCCACGGTCACAGGGAGTCACTCGCTTAAGTAAACTGCATAAATCCCCAGGTGCGCTAAATTACACAGTTTCATACTATTTAGCCCTGTTTCCCCAGGCGTTTGTGTGTGCCTTTAGGTTTCTGTAAGGAATTCATGAGCAGGCAAAATGAAAACACAAGGGAGCAGAGGGGGGGTCCTACTAACTTTGGCTGCCCACTGTGTTGCTGTCTGAATGTATCCCTGAAGATTTGTTTAATTAAGACCCTGGAATTAACTGCACTCTGAGCTTTAGAGAGAAAAGAAGCAACATCAAAACAACAACATGGCAGCCTACCCTCACATAACCCAACCCTGTATGCATAAAACTCACCACTTTCTTATCTAGGTCACCCAACAACTTTATCAGCTCTAAGACTCTCGATACCCTCCAACCACAGCGTGTAGATTTGCATCTGTGTAACACATAAGATGAAAATGAAATGAAATGAAAATGTCTATACTTATACATCTGTTAATTGTGTCTGTCTTACAGAGACTACCCAATGGCTCTATAGATGCGCACGATGACGGCAGCAGGGTGTCTGAGCTTCAGGAGCTGCTGGATCGGACCAATAAAGAGCTGGCTCAAACCCGCGAGCACAGTGCCACTCTTAACACCCGCGTCGCTGAGCTCGAGGCAGAGCTTGCGAATGCACGCAGAGAACTGAGCCGCAGTGAGGAGCTGTCAATCAAACAACAGAGGGAACAGAGAGAGGTGACAGTAAAAGATGGAGTCAAAAAATGTGCTTTGGTTCTGGGAGCCAGCAGTGGGCAGCTAAAATGTTAATCTTTTCAAGAAAAAAATTTAAATAACTTTCTGCTGATTTGTGATGAAATGTTATTTTAAAAAAATGCACCAGTATTTCTTATGAAAGTTCTCTGTACTACAAAGAAACCAGGTGGCATAAAAGAAGTTGGCTACATGCACAATACACACATCTGATTCAAGTAATTAATTAGAAAGAATTTTTAAAAGTTCAGTCAATTAAGTTTTAAGAAACTATACATGCAATATACATTAGTTACCCTCATCCCACCAATATATTAAATATACATGGACTACTAACAAGGGTCCCCACCAACTCAAATAATTTACTGTGAGAAACAACCATAATAGCAAAATAATAATAATAATAACAAAAGTTATTTCTTTGAAAAACCTTATTAGTTATGTAAATTTCATCTAAAGAAAAAAAATATTTTTAATATTGCAAAGTTACCATTAACTTCCATATTCTGTAAAACAAAAATCTATAATTTCCTTTAATGTAACCTGTAGCTTTTATCCCAAGTATAATCCATATCATTACTTTAAAGCTTATTGACCTTCCTTTGCTTAAACACAAACATTATTTGTGCTGTGATTGTATCCATGATGAACCCAGTCAGGGTCATTTTGACCCCAATATTGAATTACTGAAATAGACACAACCGGCCAGCCGAGAGATCTAATCTGTCCAGTATGTCCTAGGTATAGTGAAATACCTCACCAAGAGGTGTCCAGGAGGCATCCACCAACCACCTAAGTTGGCTCTTTTTGATGTGGAGGAGTCGTGGCGCTACTCTGAGTCTCTCCCAAATGACCAAGCTCCTCACCCCATCTCGTCACGAGTCACCCTTCACCTATTTTTGCCACTTGTATGTACAATCGGCCTGTCAATCTTCCACTCCGCTTTCCCCAGTAAGAAAGGGACTAGAAAGAGAGAGCATATTTCTCCCATAATGACATTTCATCATTTTGCTCCCTGTTAGACCCAGAATAAATTTTTAAATTCTTCTCCTCACATACAAGGTTTTGAATAATCAGGTCCCATCTTATCTTAAAGCCCTCATAGTACCATATAACCCCAGCAGAGCACTTAACTCTCAGACTGCTGGCTTACCTGTGGGTCCTAGGACACCTAAAAGTAGAATGGGAGGCAGAGCCTTCAGCTTTCAGGCCCCTCTTCTGTGGACCCAGCTCCCAGTTTGGGTTTGGGAGAAAGATACCCTCTCTAATTTTAAGATTAGCCTTAAAACTTTCCTTTTTGATCAAGCTTATATTTAAGGCTGGATCAGGTGACCCTGAATCCTCTCTTAGTTATGATGCAATAGACCTAGGCTGCTGGGGGGTTCCCATAATGACTGAGCGTTTCTTTTAGGCTTTTGGTTTAGATACTTAAATACCTCTACAACTCATCCCTGACCTGGAGCCAGCTAAGGACCAAAGCCTCAGACTTGATGCAAGGAGGTCCTAGTCAACAGAACCACATCATCTGCAAAAAGCAGAGAGGAGATTCTGAGACCACGAAACCCTCCACCCTCCACCTGTTGGCTGAGCCTAGAAAGTCTTTCAATAAATATTAAGAACTGAATCAGTGACAAAGTGCAATCCCGTCTGCCTAGTCTGCCAGCAATGGGACCCAAGCTCTCACTGCAGTTGTACCCGAAATGACTGAAAACAACTAAAGCTAATCAGACACAACAGGCTGTTAAAGCACACAATTTACCACATGCTGTGCTCAGGGCAGAACAGGGCTGTGACAGGAGGCACAAACAGTCACTACCTTCCTGTCTGTGATTCAAGACCAAAGGACCTTTTGTGAGCAGATCTTCAGAGTATTGGACATTCACATCAGTCGCAGAGTTGTCCTCACTCCCAGGAGAGTTATTGTTGCTCATATTGGGACTTGGAATGCAATAGTATCAGCTTTCCTTTTCATGTGTGGCACAACCAGGACATGCCCTAGCTGGCTCAGGTACAGCAGATCCAACTACATCTCCAGTGTTCTGATACCTTAAATCTGGGTAGTTCCCCATCCAGATGATGAATGCAGCTTTGGCATCTGAGTCTTTCTTTTTTAAAACAATGACAGAGTGCCCCGACATCCCCTGGATGTTGTGGGTTACTTAAGTTTAGGACCCATGGCAAACATTAACTGTATAAATGCGTAGGTGTAATTGGGTACTTTTGACAGGGATTCCCTGGGACCCCAAAACGTTTGCATTTTTAGAAAGCAGAAATAAAAATGTAAAAAAAAAAATAATGATGTGGCATCATTAAGGACAATCTGGCTGACAACATCATAAAAAATTACAACGATCAAAAGAAACATAACAAAATAAACAAACAAAAAAACCTGTGAGGCATGACAAAAAATATACCTCTATGGCCAACATGAACCCCAGTTAGTATAGGAGGAGGGTCACAGGACATTTATGGCATAATGATACATTTTTTATTTCAGTAATATAATTCAGTATGTCTGTTTGTACTATATATCTAGTTATACACAAGAGAGATGTTTAAGCAGATACTTATATCTTGGTCCACTGTAGTAGCTTAAGTATTTTAATTAGTATGCAGTTTAAATTTGCTTGAATTTTGAACATGCTAGTGATGAAAACCTGGAATGAGGATGGATAAAAACTCTTTTACTCTCTGCATGTGTAATACTGTAGACGTGAGTGTGTGTTGTGTTTCTCCACCTGTAGAGAGAGGATATGGAGGAGAGGATAACAACATTAGAGAAACGCTACCTGGCTGCTCAGCGAGAGACGACACATATCCACGACCTGAACGACAAACTGGAAAACGAACTGGCCACCAAGGACTCCTTGCACCGACAGGTAACACTTAACAGCATCAGCCACGCACAGTTAAAAAGGTAATAGTCTGCATAATGAGCTTTATCACAGGCTGAGAGCATAATTTTCATTCAAAAACATGAATTTATAGCTAATTGTTTTTAAAAAGTTAAGTGGAAATAGATGATGGCTGTCCTGCTTAATGTCTCTTTACTGTTACATTGCTACAAAGCCATCAACACAAAAAGCATTTTTGTCATAAACATTTCATTTAATCAATTTTTAAGAATGCTCTGTTCATGCTTCCTTGACTGTTTTACAATGCTAATGCATTTTTAAGGGATACCAGAAATATCATATTTACCTTGATACAAGGTGACATATTTATACTAATTGTTCATTCAGGCTCAGGCTCTCTTATGGCTTTCTCTCCTGCAACATCTTAATATTTCACACCTCAGCTATTTGCAAAAATACATTTAAAGTTTGGAAGAGTAATGTATAATACAGACAGTGAGTGAGCAATAGAAACATACTGCTCCAAGGTTCATGTGTAGTTCAGGGTGAATCTAAGTTCAGCTCCACATGGGAAACACCAGCAACATCCTCTGTGAATGACCATATGCCATGTCCTTGCTACTCGCTGGCTGCACTAGACTGATTACACCTCTCTTGTGATTGCAATAATATCCCTCCTCTTTATTTGAATAACGTGTGTGCGTGCGTGCGCGCGCGCGCGTGTGTGTGTGTGTATGTGTGTGTGTCAGAGTGAGGAGAAGGTGCGCCAGCTGCAGGAGATGCTGGAGATGGCAGAGCAGAGGCTGGCTCAGACCATGAGGAAGGCTGAGACACTGCCAGAGGTAGAGGCTGAACTGGCACAGAGAGTGGCAGCGCTCTCCAAGGTAACACACACACACACACACAGAACTGTTGCAAATAGCTCTGATATAATAAGATACACTATATGCAATGCATAAGGGCGCCGCACGGGGGGGGGGACAAAGTGATGCGGGAAAATTATTTCTCTAGTCGGCATTTTCTGTATTTAACAGATGTGCATATGATCAATAACAGAGGCACGGCGCTGATTAGGCGACCCTGTGCTCCTTCTCCTCCCCCCCCCCTGTCGCCCCCCCCCCCCACACA
>VUQK01019471.1:26008-43709 GCA_015106715.1 Bujurquina vittata
GCCGCCCTCCCCCCCCGGCCTTCCTACCGAAACAGGACCCATCTACCCCCCCCTGCCCCCCCCCCCCCTCCAAAAAAAAAGCACACACACTGCCTTGGGAAGTGCAGCTGTTGCTGTATGTCCTCTTGAACAAAAGGGCGCCATTTCAGTACACAGAGGGCTGTGGTAAGCACATTCCTCTTACAACCTACAAAAATTTGCATATCAAGCTGGCTTTCATATTTAGAGATGGCAGTAAGCGATTTGAGTCCAAACAGGTTTTTCAGACCTCCTTTGCTGCAGATTGTGAACAAATCTGCACCTACTTGTTGGACTATGTTTAATTAATTCTTCAAAAAAGGCAGAATGAATTTAGGTACCGCTACCTACACCTCAAAACTGCAATGAATACTGGCCTTAATCAACTAGGGGCATTGCTGCTGATATAGGAAGTGATGGAGTATAGACTGGAACAACACCCAGAGAATCAAAGCAGAGCTCCACATTGTAAGTCGTGTCAAGAGACAGAAACAGCTGTTCTTATCGGCTGCAGGCTGAGGGTACAAATATATTATAACTGGGATTTGTCTCCTGACAGTTAAAGCGGTAGCAATAATCAGAAATTACAGCAGCAGAGAGGAAATAATTTAATCCAACCACCTGCCTGAGAATGAGCTGGACACTGTTATCAGTCTGCGGTGGTCTCCACGAAGGAGTGAACAGGCAGTGATTTTCAGACGAAGACAGTTGTTAAATTGTTATAACCTTTTTCCAAACCGGGGTCTAATGTTTATCTGCTATCAAAATAGATCACAAACAATAACTTTCGATGAAACAATAACGGGAAAACAAGAAAAGTGTGGCTCCGTCTTCACTACTACTCCCAGGCTAAGTTTGGGGGCTAACTTGTTAGCTAGCATTGCTGTGAAGTAAACATCGGAAAAGGAATCATATTAAGCATATGGAAATATAAACAGGACAAGAGCGATGACAAGATAAGCCTTATTACAACAATTAGGGTACCACATAACGAATTCCAGCAGCTAATATTAGCTAACAAGTTAGCGCTTCCTCCCGCTGCTCCATGTGAACTTATTTGACAGTCCCCGATTTGACGGGGATACACATTTTGGCACGACACCAAGTAAAGTTAGCCCATAAATCCCGACAATCTTTGTGCCCACCAAACAAGCATAAAAGTTGAGAAAACCTCAGAACTCACCGGTATGTTTCTCGGGGTCGTATTCTGTAAGAATTCAGCACCGACGTCTTGCTGTGTGCGGTACTTTCACCGACCTTGGCAGCTCTGCGTGTTCCCGGCAGCTACAGAAAACAACGCTCTCATCCCTCACACACACACACCCCTCCCTCGGCGGCCACAAAACCAAAGAAGAAAAGTCCAGTCTCAAGCCCCACCCACTCACATTTCGATTGGTCAATATTAGGGACAGTCCAAGATGAACCAATCAAATCCACGTTTTCCTCTTCTCTTGTCCAATCATTATGCGGCAAATTATTTCGCCTCTGCAGTGCCTGGCAGAGCTTTTCTGTCTCCAACTGAAAGTTCATGATGAAAACATGATGAGTAAACAAACAAAGCTTTATAGTTTATCCATCGTTCAAGTGTAAAACACACACATCAAGCTACTGTATTATGATATGTGTCTGCATCTCAGTTTCTTAGTCATTTCGGTTTGAAGTCTGTTGAAATGTGCACAGAGTAAATCTACTTTTTTGATGACTAGTAAGGATTACTTGCTTTACTGCCGGTAAACTAGAAATAACATTCATCTTTTTTAGTAGAATAAACAGCACAGTAATAGATAATAAAAACAATTAGAAGTAAAATCCCAAAATAAGGCAAGAGTAAGATGTTTGGAATTTGCTTTACAAAATGCTGGTTATAGTGAACAAATTAGAGCTCACATGGTATTGGTCTGTATTAAAGTCAAAGGCACATTGATGGCCTTTTAGAACAGAGACCACTTACTTGGACTCGCACTCACTCAAACACACACACAGAGCCAAATGTCAAGGCTCTACAGTAAAACAGTCTTTTCAGCGCAAGGCTCACAGAAGCTGTTCTTGGATGTGTTGCCACAATGCATGCTGGAGACTTGATTTTTGAGAAAGTTTATTGTTTTCAGCTCTGTGGTTGAAACTATGTGCAGGATAAACCTTCACAGGACTACATGGAGCAGTTAGCTTTTATGATTCCTCTACCACAAATGCTTGCTGGCATGAAGTTATAGTTCCTTTGGTACACAACCCACACAAATAAAGAGACAATCAGCATATGCTGTCCAGCAATCACACTGTCATCTGAGTTATACAATAAGGAAGTAGGTCAGTGGGAGTGAAAACTGAAAGTATTACTACCTTAGCTGGACAGCGGAGGAAACACTACTGACATGATACCTCAAATATAGTGGAAAAACAGGGGCTACTGTAATTGACTGATACTAAATAATAATTAATTTAAAACATTTTGATAATAAATGTTAAATTTAATACAAGAAGTCAGCATGAGGGTGATTGCAAAGGGTGGAAAATCACGGCATGAGATCTCTGTTGCATTTGTTGAGATGCTTTCTATGAAATTGCTGTTCTAACTTCATAAAATGTGTTTAACCCATCATAAACTCAATGCATACATTCAACCAAAGGTGTGTTCAGCTTTTTATTGTCACCTCTTTGGAGGACAGAGACTGTGTGCACCCAAACAGGATAAAGGCTGAGATTTGCACTTGTGGCCCAAGTGCCAACCTCTGATTATAGCAACACAAATTATTTAAAATAAATGTGTCAAATTATATGAATAAAGAGCCATACAGTTTTCAAGTAACAATAAAAAGGTCTGTAAGCGCCACCCGGTGGTAATTTCTTGCAGCGCTGCCATGACAGTGGCAGTAAAAAGCAGTGATCAGTCCTCGGAGTGCACTGAGTCTGCTCTACTGGAGTCTCTAATAAAAAGGATTACAAAAAGAATCAGTGCTGAACACTTGGAGCTGTAATGGACTGATAATAACAACACTGTAAACCCAAATGCAAAAGCAATTAACAAGATCACGTCGTACAAACTTTCTCAGTATTTCAGATAGTGATGCTAAAAAAGAAGAAGAAGAAGAAGAAGAAGAAGAAGAAGAAGAAAAAAGACTTGATTAACCTGAACTATGCTACAGCCCTTCACAAAGGTGTAATTTTGGAGCAAATTATGGCTTCTAGTCTAGTTCGGAGTGGGCATGTTCAGATGTTTCTATGGACATTAGCTCAAATAATATGTATGCTCTATCATTTTCAGCTGTAAATAATTTGTACATAGGAGGTTATAAAAATATTCAAATTTTGAAAATTTTCAAGTTGATCAACTTAAAATTTTCTTTGAAGTTCTGCTGACTTTTTGAGGCTTACAGTGACTCATCACAATTTATTTTAGATTCTTTCACCAGGGACAGAAAGAAATCACCAAATTAAGTGCGTATAGTTTTTTTTAAGCATATGCTACACATGAGCCGGCAACGTCACCTTTAAAAGACTTTCTGTTGCTCTGATACTTGAGAAATAAAAAAGTTAAAGGTGCAGCAACGTCACAAATACCTGATATTGTGAATCGGTTTGCTGCAGGTAACTCAGTCTAAGATTGTAGAGCCCGTAAGGTCAGATATGTACAGTATCAGTGGTGACTGTTGTATGAATAAAAGTTTAGTCTCTGCAGGAAAAAAACTTCTAAACATAATAACAACATTGACCTCTGGGGGGCAGTAACTCCCTATAGTGATGACTCAGCTGTCTCTGCATATTTTACAAACTGAGCTGGACAGAAAAAAAAAACTTGAATGTTTATTACAGGTAATTAATGTATATTAGGCTATACTGGATATGCTAAGATATGGAGTTTTTACTTCCAAGTATTGTGTTTTATGGCTGATGACTCATGAGTATTTGGGAACAGTGTCCTGCTGTTTTCCAGTCTTACCGGTGCTTCATTATGTGAGCTTCAAGACTCAAGAATTTATACATATTTAACAGGAGCCACTCGCAGACACTGTCATTCAACTGTGATGTTACAAAATGTATGCAAAATGCAATCCAGTACTCTGTGATCTCAGTTTAGTGGTGATACGACCAGGATGAAACACAATCCCATAATACTCTGAGCAGGATTCTTTGCACGGCGATTCATCGATGCATTGATGCCAGTGTCAGTGTCAGCGATACTGATGTCTGGTTTGCTATACCTATGTGGGGAACACTTTTTTTCCTATGCTATTTGGAGGCATGGTGCAGCAACATACAAAATATTCTACAATGTGATCACAAAACATGCATCTCAGGAGGTAAATAGTTGAAGAGGTTGGACGCTGGAGCCAAATAGTGGCCCTGAGCGAGGACACCCAAGTCTTGTTTGCACTAATCTACTCCCGAGATGGGGGCTGAGAATGCGCTTAATATGGTGACATAACGCAATTGGCTTCAGATGTTTTTTGAGAGCATGTAAACCACGTATTCTAGCATTAACATTCACACCCCGGGGGTGGAAACAAACACAAAAACAAATGCTGCGTTAGTGCTCCGGTCTCCCTTTGGCCTTGGCGTCTCACAGAGCACAACAACTCTCATCTCCTCTTTTTCATCTCCTGGCATCTGTACTAAAGGGAACGCTCGTGGATTTCTCTGGCTGTTGAGCAATACTCTTACAAAAAAAAGCACATGAACAAATCTATTTGTTCTGCTCTCATTAAGCACATTCTCAGCCTAATTAATTGCGTTGAGTCCTGGTTCTTTTCTTCCAAAAACTCTGCTTTGAAACTAACACATGTAAAATGTTAAGTGGTATGTGAGCATTTGCATTTCTGAGGGTGTGAGCATGCAGATGTGAGCATGCAGCAGCTGCAAATGTCACCACGGCTGACCAATGAAAAGCCTTTTGGTCGCCCGGGTAGACCGGATGCACTGAAAAAATGCAGTTCCTCTAATGGCCACTTGGAGCTCCCCCAAAACTCAGTTAGTACTCAGACTGTTATGTTAAAAAGTCCCAATTCAGGAATGAAATAAGCATGTTTGCAACATAGTACAATTAATGTCTTTTCCTTTCTATAATTAATTTCCAACTTCACAACTTTATGGTGGGTCTTTAAAAAAAATCTGGAGCCACTTGATAACATGTTCTGATACATGCGAATATAATTGTTTATTATTTGGTCAATCCACTGTTTATTAATTAATTTCAAGGGGTTTACCTTTAAACATTTGTCCATTTGTCATTTGATATAAAATAGAACCCCAACACACTGAACTGGACCTCTTAAATATGTTTGGGACTTTTGGATCCTTTTAAATGAAATGATCTAACGAATAGCATGCTCCAAGTGAAATGTTGGTGTTTCTAGTAGACTGTTAATTAGCACTAATTAGTAAGTATCTGTGTTTGTGGGATGCACCTGAGCAGTTTATAGATGTAGCTCATTAAATACAGCAGAGATGGAGGCATCAGCTCAAACTCTGCCTGGCAGCCCAGAGGAAGCTCCTGGCTTTGCTGAAGGCCCCTTTTCTGAGTCCATGCTGCTCCAAGCTTCCTACTTTCCTACTTTGATTTCCTCTAGTGTGACCTTGTCTGTGTGCTATCTGCCTTAATGTTTAGAAAAAAAACCAACAACCCACAAAACAAGCAAAACCGCTACAAACACAAGCTTCAACCTCTTGTCAAGCTCACAGCTATTTGAAATGAAATGCTGTTTGAATGCTGCTCGACAGCATTAAAGCGGGCAGTGCTTAAGTCCTCCACTTGTTTGCAACACCCGTATGCCTCGTAGTGCTGTCACACTAATTGGCCTCTGTTCTCCAAGTGCGTTGTGTATTCACACACACACACACACACACACACACACACACACACACACACACACACACACACACACACACACACACACACACACACACATCTTAACAGTAAACAGCCTCTCTCAGATCTGCCAGGCTTGCCAGACTTTGGAGCACTTGTTGGATCTTTCTGGGCATTTGATCTCATTAACTTGGTCATAAGTCTCCTCCTTTTCTGCCTGTTTCTTTTAAACTCGTTATTAAAACTCCTGCCTCCAGTGTATCGCTGCATTCAGAGTGGGTTGATGGTTCTTCCTGTTCATTGTTTATGTCCATGGTCCACAAACGTTTTCTGAACGCATTATGCATTAGAGGAAAGCGGAGTACACCTTAAACCCATGTGACTGTCAAGCCATGGTGCACCTACACCTCAGGCTACTGTCAGACATTAACGAGGGCAGTGAGGACTCAGGCAGTGTGGGTAGATGAGCGTTTGTTGTTTTCTCAGGAAATAAGGAATACGTATGAGGAATCCATCCTAGAGCTCGTCTCTCAATATTCAATTCTTGCCTGACTTTTTTTTCCTTCCCCCTGAATCTTGCTTTTGTACCTGAACCAAAGCCAAGCATGTTTTTGCTGCCTTAAACAAAAAAATGCAAATAATTTTCTGATAATAAAATTTACATAATGATTGTGATACTGAGCTACAGAAATAAGGGCAAAAAAAAAAAATGTAAAAAGAAAAAAGGTGGAATTTCAGCTTGAGCCAAACTGAATCCTTTAGGCTTGGTCAGATCCCATAAGGCTTAAGTATAAACTCTAATTCAAAAATGCTGATGGTTCTTTTTACCAGAGGGCTGTTGTGGCCTATTTTTATCCTCCATCGCTTCCCATTTCTCACTCCATACTGGCTGCATCGAGTCAGCATCAGTGCACGAAGAAATAAAGGAAAACAAAAGAGGAGCAGAGAGCTGACAAATAAGGTCTAGAATATCTTGCAGCACCAAAACATGCATAACCCTGCTCACCAATAAGCTTACCTTAGAGGGATACATTCGAGTCTACTACAGCAGTGGTTCCCAAAGTGTGGGCCGTATAAGTATTGCAGGGGGCCCGCAGCAATGGAAATTCAGTTTGAAATTACTCACAAGTATGCACAATTATTAACATATTTATATAAATGAATTTTTTTTTATATAAAAAGTGAATTAAAACTGGTAATAGGAGGTTATTTTGTGATATTACTCATTACTCTGATCTAAATTTACTGCTCTTGTATTTAAGTTTGCGTCTTGGTGGCGAGTGGGTCACATACTGGCATTAGCACTTGGGTAGAATTAGGAATTTATAGCTGACAGCCTGTTTTTTTAAATGTTTTTTTTGAATCACATTTTCAGGGAAATATACCTCTTTCTCTTGTGTTTTGATCGGAGTGAAGACATGCTTTTAGTCAGGAAAATTTCACGCTATCAGACAACCGGGTGGGGGAGGCAGGCCCCATGGGATTTTTTGGGTTTTTAAATAGGCACTCTTGACTTTGGGAACCACTTTACTACAGTATAAAATCAGGGAGAAGTTTGATTTGCATTCAGCAAGAATGAGAAGGAAATGCATCTTACCCCAAAAATCTCAACATTATGGGACTTTTTAATTACTCTTAGCACCAGCGTTTGCACTGTACAAATACAGAAACTATAAAAGGCAGAGTGGATACTGGCTGCTGCCACTGACTTTCCACAGTCGGTGGAAGGAGAAACAAGCTGTAGACACGCTGACAATGTCAATGTAAACACCAACATGTCTGGTACGCCCTGGTGGAACCACCTTTAGCAGTGATAACTTTAAGTACTTGTTCTCTGTATGTTCTTATCAGTCTCTCACATCGACGTGGAGGAATTTTACCCCAATCTTCTTTTTGACATTGCTTCAGTTCACTGAGGTTTTCAGGCATTCGTTTATGTGCAGCTCTCCTGAGGTTTCAGCCAGGTTGACTGGGCCACTGGAACACCCTGATTTCTCCTTCAAACATCCTGTTGAATGTTTGCTCTTCTGCTTGGGATCAGTGGTCTTGCATTTGACTCTAGAATATTTTATTCATGGTTGTATCCCCAAAGATGTGATCTGCAATGACTGCAACATGCCCAGGTCCAGCAATCATGGTGCTGTGCATCATGGCCAAACATCTCAACTTTGGTCTTGTCTGTACAAAGAAGTTCCAGAAGTCTCGAGTTTGCTCGGATGCAGCTTTGTGAACCTAAGCTGCGCTGATGTTCTTTTTAGAGAGGAGAGGCTTTCTCCTGACAGCCCTTCCAAACAACACATACTTGTTCAGTCTTTAGCGTAACCGTACTGTCGTGAGCTTCAACCTACAGAGATGTCAATGGTGTGCTGTCAGTTTGTTGTCCTCAAGTGTCCCTCAACACTGTGGCGTTGGGGGCAGTGGTGTTGGTGTTTCCCTGCCCCGCTCTCCTGGCGCAGAGTGAGTGGCCATTTGACACTGTGTTCTTATGCAATCAGCTGAGGCATCAGAGCGTAACTAGCAAGGAGGCGTGAGGGACTGCTCGGTGCCAAAAAGAGCGACCAGAGTGCTGCCTCTAAATGTTACGAGGGAGTGAGATGAAGAAAAGGAGAGAATGAGAGAGGGAAATACTTGAGAGGCACAGATTCATGGAGATTTCTGTCATTGCAATGTTAGAGGAAAACAACGACCTGGGTGCGGTGGGGGACTGATATAGAAATGAAGGAGGCAGAAACTGAGTATAAGACAAAAAGAGAGATAATGAGGACGGGAATCAAAATAAGTGAAAGAAAGTGGAGTTTGAAAACAGGAGGATGAATGCAGGATGAGAAGGACAGCATTAAAGAACCTGTGAGAGACGCCGCTCTCTCTGCAGCTCAACGGTGGCTGAGAGAGAGCGAGGACCACAGCACTGCAGCACTTACTCCCACCTTCATCATCACTGTTCAGCAACACACTGCATTCTGATTTATGACCTCATTACAAGGCTGCAGTGAAGGTTAAAAAAAGGGAATCCATCTCCTTACCACACAGACCCAGGCACAAAGGGTGGGGACTCATGAGCTCTGCTCTCAGGCTGCAAACAAGATGACACTCCATTAGGTTATTATTATTTTTAGTTCACACTTCTCAAAATGAAATCATCCTCACAGAACAGTTGCCGTTTTTGCACTCTCTAAAAAATACGATGGCAGGGGGGAACTGTAGTTATAGAACAGACAGATACACTATAGAATTACATGACATCTTCACTTTTGCAGTCCTCAGGTTCTCACAAAATGCTCCCATCAATGATATCATGTGTCCCCGTAGAGAACCGCTTCTGCCAATTAGCACTATTTGAAGTCCTGCACAGGCTGTCTGTTGTATAGACTGGGGCTGAATGCAACCTCAGCTGATGCTGTTCCTTCTCAGACACAACTTCTCGCAATATGAGCAAAGATTTATTCAAAATAGTACAGCCCATTGCGTGAAGCCACAGGGAGTGAATGTGACTTTTGCCCATCTTAGTAGCTGTTGCTTCATCATAGAGCTGCTGCGTAGCACGGCAGTTTACATGGTCAGAATTAAACCTTGTTGCAGTCCAAAATTTGTGTCCTTTCGCCAGATTTAAAGGAATAATCCAGTCACTGTGAGTATCATAGAGACACACGTCATGCTGGGATTTGTTTAGCTGATATTTAAATATTTTACTGGTCATGTATCACATATTTTTATCTAGCTACATGCAATGTATGTAGCTAGATAAAAATATGTGATACATGACCAGCTTAAATAAGTACAATGGTACTTATTTAAGCTACTGATTATATTGTGTTCAACTTATTTTAAGCAAAATATATCACACATGCTAATAAAATTAATTGACAACCTGATCTTAAAGCCACCCAACTCAGTTGCTCTTGAGCAAGGAACGTATGTGGGTAAAATTCTTATTTTAGAAGGCCTTCCTAATAAATAAAGAAACACCCAAAGAGTGAAAAGTGAAATACTGCAGCACGTTTTAACACAACCTTTTAAACAAAGCAGCAGTAATCCTCAGTTTAGCAATTAAGGGTAGATTTCATGAATTTGCCAGGAGTAACACACGCTGTAGTCCGATCCAGCTGCTCCAAGATAAAAATTTCCCATATGAGACTAACAGCCCTCTTCTTTACGCCTTCGATCACAGACAGCAGCACAGTGTGCTGCTCCCCTTCCTTCATACTCTGTTTTCTAAGTGATGCAGCAGCTGCTCGGTTTACCGGCTGCAGATGCTGGAAATGATGCGGCGTTTCCACTATAGTGTGCTTTGAAAGCATATAGGCGGATGGAGGGAGAGAGACAGATGACAGAAGGAGGAGAAACAAGCCATTTCCAGAGATCAGAGACAGAGAGAGATGGATAGAGGTGAGGCAAAGGAAGAAAGAAACTTAAACAGGGAGGCAGATGGAGCAGGAGAGAGAGTCAGACGGGGAGGCTGAAAATGTGAGAAAGAAGAGAAAGCGTGAGAGCTTAACTCGTCCTAGTCCTCTCCAACAAGAGTAATCATATACCAAAATAAATATATCTATGAAACTCTTGTGAAATGACCACAAACTCAAAAACAATTAACGATTATTTTTTAAACACATTTCACCCACATTTAATGTATGAGCTGACGTAAATAACAATTTAGCAAAGAGATTCCTGCACAAGCAGTTGAAAGGGTTAAACCACTCGTACCCACACACAATAGACACACCTGAGAGAGCTTTTAATTAACTGCATCAGAGACCTACATGACGAGCACCACTGTACACTATACTGCCAAAAGTATTCACTCGTCTGCCTTCACACACACATATGAACCTCAGTGGCATTCCATTCTTGATCCAGAAGGTTTAATATGATGTCAGCCCACCCTCTGCAGCTATAAGAGCTTCAACTCTTCTGGGACGGCTTTCCACAGGTTTAGGAGTGTTTATGGGAATTTCTGACCATTCTTCCAGAAGCACATCTGTGAGGTCAGACACTGATGTTGGAGAGAAGGCCTGGCTCACAGTCTCTGCTCTAATTCATCCCGATGGTGTTCTATCAGGCTGAGATCAGGACTCTGTGCAGGCCAGTCAGGTTCTTCCACACCAAACTCACTCATTCATGTCTTTATGGAGCAGCTTTGTGCAGTGGTGTGCAGTCATGTTGGAACAGGAGGGGCGATCTCCAAACTGTTCCCACAAAGTTGGGAGAATGATGTTTTCCAAAACCTCTTCGTATGCTGAAGCATTAAGAGTTCCTTTCACTGGAACTAAGAGGCCGAGCCCAACTCCTGAAAAACAGCCCCACACCAACATGTGAATGTTGGCATCTGTGAGGTGTCTGTTTTTGTACACGATCTTGGATACAAAAATGCATAACAGCCTCACCGAACTGCTATTAGGAAGACAAATTTTTTCCGATCCATATGTATCAGCTGAATCAACATCTCTATAAGAGAGGCACAGTTAATGCCCACACAAGGAGGCTGGCTCTCCAAAACCTCAGAACAAAACCCATCCAGCTATTTTGTTCCTTCAAATTGCTTATTGCAAATGCTGCTGTAATTTCACTCAGCTTTGTATGGAGCAATATAAAACAGCTGCAGGATGAAAGCAATCTGATTAAAATCTACATTCACTGAAACAAACTATTGTCTTCAGTAAATAGCTCGCTCTCCAGTTCATGTGTAAATGTAAGCAGACAGAGAAGAGGGAGCATATCGGGGCACATCTTACAGCAGAAAAGAAGCTACAACAGGTAAATCAGAACTATGCAGAAGTTTGGAGAGAAAAAAAATATATATAAAATATCACAAACACCATATTTATTCATGCCTTTGGCTTAGAGCGTGTTACATGTCTGTGGGTCATAGAGGGGTGATATCCCTAATGTTGTCGCCTCGGGATCACAGCTCTGGTTGTCAACATGGTACAAAAGATGGACTGAGCTTCCACCAAGAGGCGATAGCTCCAGTCCTATACAAGTCTGAGGAAAAACAGCCCTCTACCAGGACCTCTGTAAACACGTTGCTGCTTTTGATCATTCTAAGTGTCAGAAATAAGCCGATGTGTGCGGTTTCACAGTCAGATCCATCCCTTGTCATTGCCGCTGGTTCAAAAATGCTCATCTTGAGGTTCAAGATCATAACAGGATGATATGGGGGTAGCTACACTCATCTTTTGTGCTTTCTTTGTTTGTGAGCACAGAAAGCTCCAAATGTTTTGTTTGTGGGGGGCAGTCAATTAGAAGAAAGCTGGCCTAAAGGGAGAGGGAGCTAAAGTGTCTTCTTTCAGACAGACAGTGAACTGAGGGGCTGCACCACGGTTTTAAGATTAATAGACTGTGAATCATGCAAAGCTGCTTCAGTTATGTAAAACTAAAAACACAGAGCTCAAAAGGAGTATAATAGGAGTACTTTACAGGACAAGCAGCTATAACTAACTGCATCCAGGAACGTCTTTCTTGGATAGTAAAATAACATACCATTGACCTCTCTCTCTCTCTCTTTTGTTTAAAACAATCTCTAATCTGACTTCAGTCTTGTAATTGGTAAGCATGTTCACAAAAGCATGTCCCTCATCGCCTTCAGTCTCTTACGGAGCTGATTTGATTCAGCGGTGGTCCCTCGGGAGCCCGGCCGCTGCTTCTTCACTGCGAGTTTGAACTCATGCGTGAAGCTACAAAAAGAGAAGCAATGGTAAAAATGGATTTCTCTTGTAAGTGCATGCGGATGTTGCTGCTTTGTAGCGGTGACCTCGCCGTTTTGTGAGGGCTTTTTCTTTTGGTTTCTCCAGCACGTGTCTGCACTGTTGATTAGATGCTCGCAGATGAATAAAAAAGGGGACGATAACAGCGGGTGTTGTTTCACATACAGTAATGTTCAGAGAGCATCGCTACTGTAATACCGCGGGGAAGATGTTCTCCTCAATAACGCCAACAAAAGAGGACGAGGGAAAGAGGAGGAGTTGAAAGCCAGCTTCGTTTTTGGTAAATAATGGATACTCTCTGAAATATTCATAAAAGTCTGCGTTCTGCATTTGAATTATGTAACGCAGGGGCTCTACGAATCTTCCGGTCCCAGTCAGAGTTGGACTTCACTTGAAGTCAAAGACCTTCGGGCATCATCGTTATTTCCACTTAAAACAAAGAGCGTTCCCCTGCTCTAAACAGTGACAGCTGTCACTGCATTATATAAAAACTGCGATCCTCTGTCTCGGCTCTCTCTGCTGTTGTTTTTCTTTTTGCACACCCCACGCGCACTCATGCGCACGCAAAATGAGACAGACGCCACTGATTGCCTTGAATTTTGCATGACAGGGACTGACATGCAATCAAGAGCTGGATTTTCTTTGCTTCCCTGTGGCAGTTTGCTGTGTGGGCCTCATCACTTTGCTACAAGAAAACACACTTAATTAAGCTTACGCTGTTTTTTTTAGTTTGCCTGATCCCCGTTTCTCCAAAGGTGGCATTGAATGATGTAATATCACCTGTAAAAGGAGCCAATCCATGTGCTATGACATGACTTTTCCAGAATCCTTGACAGCGATGCAACCTCTGACTCTAAGTAAAAATGACCATTTCTGCAGCTAAATTACACAATGATTACACTCTGCATTTTTATATCCTCTCATTTTCTCCTTTACAGTGTTATCCACGATCACAGAGGATCCCTACAGATGCATGATTGGTTATTTCTGCACCACACCCAGTTTCAATACCAAAGGGAAGGGGAATGAGCCAGAAATGACACTTTACTCACACTTCTGTTCCTTCTTCCACTGCATTCAATGGGAAGCGCAGCACATGTGGCCCCGCTATGCATTCAAACAGTTATAAGGGACTTCCTTCTGTGAGTGGGGAGAGAGAGAGAGGCTGTAGCACCACTGCATGTTATTCAGTGATGGCATTATCGCCATCTGCACCAGTTTCAGTAAGGTACCCGAGCCAATCTCTGGTCTTGTTCACTTGTCCACTTGTTTAGTACACACTGTATGCCAAATTGTCAGCTAGTACCTCTTTAAATTGGGAACAAACTGGTTTTGTGACAGGCTGTAGTAACAAAGTGTCTAAAAATACAATTTGAAATTGGTTCCTTGCTAAACTGTTATGTGTATTCCTTGAAAATTGTCAGGCACGAGGACTGGACTGAAAAGGAATGAAAAAGCAGCCAATGTCTAAAGAAAAAGCTGGAAATAGCTTCAGAAAGCTAAAGACCACTTAAAAAATTACAAGAATGTTTGGCTCAAAGTATAAAGAAATAGAGTTTTGCTCAAGACTTCAGGTACTGCAGATGACCACACACTGGAGGCATATCTGAATGTGCCAGGATGTTTAAAAAAAATAGGCAGGAACATGACAAAGATGGCTGTTTGTCGCTTGATACAGAAGCAAGACCCTCAGAATCAAAGAGGCACAAAGTGACAACAAATATATGTTTGTGGTTGCTTTGCATAACTTGGTTTTCATTTTGCATTTCTTTCACTGTGTTATAATCTTAAAAAAAATCTAATGAGGAAAGAGATGACCAAATTTCATGGAACACTGGAAAAAAATATTCTTGAGGACAGCTGGCAAAGGTCAACCAGGGCATCTGAAAACAGATGAAAACAGTTAGGGCAGAGCAAATAGAAGAGGCAAAACAACAAGATAACTTTTTAACTTTCAAAGACACACAAAATTAACTTTTTAAACGATAAATGTTACTCATCAGTTGCAGCAGGAGGAACCTGGTGAGCCCATACAGTAATCCTCCCATTGAGGGCTTTCATGGTGCTTTAGAGGGCAGACTCTGGCCTTCCTTCTCACCCACTGCATATTTTAACAGCTCCTGTGTAATTGTTTGGTCACACAGCCTCCGAGCACAGATTCAGCCTTTTCCACCACCGTAGCATTTGCTCGACTAACCCTTTCATCATAACTTGGGGGCTGCTGTGGCATGGGAGAGTCTGAACATACTTTTGGCTCAAATAGATCAGCGGACACCTGCTTCGTCTGGCCACATGGGTGAAAGAGCAGCAAAGACAGGAGACGGATTCAACAAAGGGCACAAGCACGCACAAAGAGAAATTCTCTCTCCCCCTTTCACTAAATTATTTTTTATGCCCATTTGGGGGAGAACCACAACATACTGATGACCCATCACGTCATCCCAGGGTGTCAAACGATTTCACTCTCACATATGCTGCTGGCATCGCCAGATTAAGTAAAAGGTGTCCTGGCATCTGCGCCTTGCTGCACTGGCCGCAGTAAGGTTTTAACCCAGAGATCAAGCTTGAACAACCACGTTGGGAGCCCACAGGGGTGGGAGTGCACTGCAGTGTGCCAGGAGACTGTGGTTTGTGTCCTTTTTGGGAGTTTTGAATCATTTATACTTGCTTTTGACTTTTGCTTTCACATTAACCTTGCATATTGCAAAATTATGCCTACCTAGTATGTTTTAATGTGCCCTGTACAGCCTGGGAGCAACTGACCCATCTCACATTTGTTTTAGTCCTTCAGAAACAGATGCCAATGAATACCATGCAGATAATTTGGTGATGCCAGTGGCTATGACAGAACACTGATATAAAATGCCATAGAAATGAAAGTGGGTGGGACTACTCATCATCTGATAGACAGGGAACATTCAAAAATACTAATTTTCAGCCTCTCTTTTAGTTCTGTTTTGATCTCTTACAAAAGAGGCCTCAAGGAGTGGAACAAGTTGCACAATGTCTTTAAAAAGTATAAATATGTCACTGTGGTTTACTCCTGATTTCATAATTCCATCCATCCTCTTCTCCATTCAGGGTCACAGGAGCCTATGCCAGCTGTCATAGGGCAGAAGGCAGGGTAACTCAGATAGCCATTCATTCTCAAGAGCAATTCAGAACTGCCAAGTAACCTACCATGCATGTCTTTCGGATGAAGCTATAGAGCACCCAGAGAGAACCCACACTAGCAAAGGGAGAACATGCAAACTCAACACAGAAGAGCCCCAGCTGGCTGCTGGATCTGAACCCAAAACCTTCTCGCTGTGAGGTAACAGCACTAATCACTTCACCACCACCACCACCACCACCACTAACCCCTAGCTCCTGATTCCTTTTTTCTCCCAGATGTCTTTCAGCAGCCTGGAGAGAATAGGTGCTAATGAGCTGAAATGAGCAGTGGATTAAACATGTAATTTAAAACAGCAGGAGTGAGCATTACTGGTAGGAATACAGTGATATTGGCACTATTTCCTTTACTGGTGAATTTCTTAGATTTCTTTGGCCAAGTCGTACTTAGTAAGCTTTATGTTATTTGAGTTGGAAATTCAAAACAAATGATACATTTGAGCCCAAACACAAATATTTGTCAGTTATTTTAAAGAGTATCTGCCATTTTTTTTCTTGCTTGTCCTTCCTGTGATGGTCACTGTTATACTGTGGAGTGTGGACGACATACTGCTCACCATCCACATAAATAGATTTGCATAACCAATCCCCCAAACTAAAGAGCTACTGCCTCTCGATAACATACCCCATCAGAAGCACTCTCCTTCTTCGCTCCTTTCAAACCTGTCACAGCTGCTTGTATGCACAGTATGATGCTCTCCTTTTCATGCTTCTTTTTGAGACATTTCAGTGCCTGGTATGAATTTTCACTGGGAAAGATCTCCACATGGAAATGTATTTGCACTTGTTCGCAAGGTTAAATCTAAAAGGCTGGCTGTGCCGGGCATGGCGGCACCAAGGCATGAATAATGATGAATCTCAAGTCAAATTTGAATCACGTTGTTCTGTGGTAGAAATACAGCACATTTGGACATTTTTCATGCCCTTTGAAATGAAAAGGAAATGGAATTAATCCTTTCCTACTATTGCCCTACGTACAATATTCAAGAATTACAAAATGTATTGTTAACAAAAATTGCAGCAAATCTACCAGCCTCATTTATACCAAATTTCCACAAAAAATGGCCAGTGACTCTTAGATGACCTGATTACATTTTTATCAAAAATTTCTCAATTGCTGCATAAATGGGTGAACGTGGCTTGCTATAAAAAGTGTTCTGCTTCGGCCTCCTCATTACCAGTTATGTTGTTTTTAGAGACAAGAGGCTTTCTCCTGTCAAGCCTTCCAGACAAGTCATACTTGTTCAGTCTTTTTCTAATTGTCCTCTCATGAACTTTAGCATTTGAAATGCTAAGTGAAGCATTTCAAATGCTTCGGAGATGTAGCTCTTGGACTTTTTGCATCTTCTCCAAGTATTGCATGCGGTCTGACTGTCAATTTGCTGGTACTTCCACTCCTAGAAAGAACGTGGCATTGTGTTCAACACACACCTCAATGCTCTGGACCAACAAACTGTCAAAACGTCAGCTTTGATAGAGTTGCTCACATTTGCTGATAATCAGTTTATGAAGTGCATTTGATTGGCAGAACCTGGCTGCTACTTAGCCCTTTGTTTTCTATGGAAACAGTAAGGTGTGCTGCAAAAACATTTCTTTTTCACAGCACTGTATGTTACAAGTGGGACTATATGCCAAGAAAAGATGGCCATGCAACAGCAGCTTGATGCTGACAAACTCAAATGACAGTTCTTTTTTTGTCTTGGATAAGTGGCCATGGTATAAATGCCTTAACACACTGAAACTTGTGCCAACAGGAGAAAATAATGAACCCACTGTAACCTTTATTTTTGTGCAGAGCACAAGCCAACTAAGGCTCGCATGAACTCTAAAGCTGTTAATTCAATAAAAAAAATAATAAATCACTTTTTGTAACCCTTCATTCTGTGAGGTTAAAGATTTTGACAGCAGTGGTCAAAACAGTCCTTCAGCTGAGCATGATGGACGGGCATCCAGCTTCCCTGGTTTTTATACAAACAGACTAAGAAATAGTATCTGCTGCAGTGCAGAC
>VUQK01019476.1:0-12325 GCA_015106715.1 Bujurquina vittata
GTTGTGCTCGAGTGGGCGGTGGTGGGAGGGGGGTGTGGGGGGGGCGGCGGGGGGGGGGGGGGGGGGGGGGGGGGGGGGGCAAGGTTGTATCTGCCATGACAGATGGAGAAAGACAGAGAGGAATGGAGAGATAGAAGGATGAGCATGAAGAGGAGAGAGGAGTGCAGTTGTCAGCAGAATCAGATGGCGGTCAGGCAGACAGGCTTGAAGAAGATACAATTAAAGTGTGGAGTTAAGACGAGCTTTGAAGTCGGACATGGTGCATAACACCCTTAAAGTTTGAGAAGGCAGCCATTCATCCGCTTGTTATGGCTTGTTAAGACCATTCCTTTTAAAAGACCCAATTTGAGAAAATAAACTTTAATTTCAACTCCGGGAAAAGTCTAAATAAATCAAAAGTGACAACAATCAGGTTGGGCTTTCAACAAGGTGAGAAATGAGAAATAAAACTCGAGCGGTCATCTGCTGAAAGTTGAGTGGGGGTTTGCTAAAGAAAGAGTGGGGGCGCATGTGAGTGCTGAGGATGAATAATTAGTTTCTCTTCCCACTCGCTCCGTTTTTCTTACAATCCTGTTTTTCGGTGGCTTAAAAGTTTAATAATGTATAGAAACAATGCTGGTGATGCTCGGCCTAATCCGTTCGGCTCGGCAAACCTTTTGGTAACCCAAACTCTATCTGATGTGAGCAAATGTTTGCCAAGCCGGCCTGTCCAGACGGACAGAGTCTGTTTGTGTTTCTTTCGTTCTTTCTTAGGTGGAAGACAGTTTGCACAGCTAGAAAAACAATCTGCATGCTGCAAGGCTTTGCTGCATGTATCCAAAGAGCTATAAAGCAACTGTGGATTGTGCAACAGTTACACTTTGTGCACACTGCACTCAATTCCCTGTGTCAGCTGTTCTTGCGGTGATTCCACAAAAAACAATTTCACGTGTATTAATTCTGTTTGTCATTTTATCATGCTCGGCAAATCGAGTGTTTGTCCTGTGAAAGCGACGCAGATGTTTGAGCGCTCACTTTGAGCTCACGTAGCCATCCTTACTGGGCGACAGAGTAATGATACTGAAACGTGCTCGATATGAAGGCGCACTCAGAGGCCAAACTAAACACTGGTACAAAGTGACAACTGCTGCGTGACTGAAGCCGGACAGAGAATCCCTGCACTGGTAAGGAAAATGAATTGGCCGCATCGATCGAATGATCCACCGTTGTGTTCTGGGCCGAGCAGCAACAAGAGACAGCGGTGACACAACGAAACCAGCAGAGAGATGTGACAGTGTGTCATTGTTTAATACACAACCTTTCCAGTCAGCCATTGTGATTTCAGCACATCCGCATCCTGCCAGCACGACACGCTCCAACACACAAGCGTAGCTGTGTCCTAACACAGTCGGGTTCTGCAGCAAAACGAAACAATTCAACATGGCAGACAAATATTTCATCACCTGTGAGAAGGATTGATTTAAAACCTGTTTTTTTTTTCTATCCACGTTTAGCTCGTACTGTTTGTCACAAAGCATTTCACAGCAACAAAACTCACACTCACAGCATTTAAGGTTAATGGAAGCATAAATACCACAGAGCGAACAAAATAATGCAGCGCATGAAAAAGGACCTCAACTTTGAAACAAGGGAACCACAATTATAAAAGCCACAAGGAAGGCTGCTCTCAACAAGTCTGCCACGATCAGGGCAGCGCAATTGTACATTTATAAGGACAGTTAATATACTGGTGCATTTTTGAACTGTAACTACATTTCATCCCATGTACAATTTGGAGACTCCTCTGAGGGGACGTTTGTTACACTTTGACTTATATGGACTGGTTCTTACATAGCGCTTTCTATCTAACATTCACACTTGAGCAGTTGCATCGCAGAGCAACTTGGGGTTCAGTTTGCTGCCCGAGGACAGGAGGTGACCGGCTCGCCCTCCTGAGCCACCACAACCAACACGAGACTGAGGATGAAAATTTCAAAGCAGCTCTCGGGGCCAAAATGGCAGAACAGTTCCTGAAGGGAGCGACAACAGCTGGTGTATCAAATATATAAGTGACAGAAACCTAAAACAATCATGTTGATAAAGGCTGTCATTAGAGGAGCCCACATTTACGAGATTATTTGTAACCCTGTGAGGGGTGAATCATCAGCCAAAGCTTAACAACAAGTTTAAAAAAAGGAAATAGGTTTTGAGCGACATCGGTCAGAAGGATTTTCCCCGTGTCTCGTTTGACTTGGCTGAGAGAGAATATGAAAAAAAACCCCGGACATTTGATAGCATAGTGTCAGCTTTGCTTCTGTTTAGACCTGCAGTTGTCCTGGCTCAGGCCATGCATCAAGGACACCTCTTGATCTAGGAGGCACGATGGAGTCACGTTTTACCACCTTTTCAATGATATATCACCACAGGCGCTCAGAGGGTCCCGGGTTACACAGAAATGTGGAAACTTTAAAAACCCGCTGCAATTTCTTTGCTCTCGGTTTGGACTTCTGCTGCTGTTCCTGCGCCGATTCAGAGGTTTTGCATTTGTGGCGACACCTTTTGTTCAGGAGAATACTGCAGCGAGTCCAGCACGCCCTCAGCGCCAGCGTGAACGTTGACGTCACAGTCGGTGCACAACACAATCATAACCACAATAAGGTCTCAGAGTTCAAAGGTCAAATGGCTACAAAAATGGCTCAAGTCAAAAGTTAATGAAAATCATGGCTTCAGTCATTTATTTGGTGTTGTGCAGCTACAACACTTTAAATTTTGTGTCATATTAATGCTGATAGCGTGTAATATGACTCAAACTATCGTTAATATGCTGAATAACTGGACGTCCGTGTGGCCGCTCAACGCTCTGAGCTCACAAACACTTTGTGCTGAGGGGAACACTACCTTCCACCTGCAGTCTCTAGCTTTACTACACAGGTTTAATTCCAAATTGTTTTTTGCTCTTCAAAACACAGGCTTGTTGGTTTTGAGCATTTAACAAAAGTTCTTTGAGATCAAAAAAAGAAAATAAAATCGGAATAAGAGATCAGAAACTTAGAAACACGACTTTCTGGTTATCTTTCATTCAGATGCAAATTGCTTCAGTGAAACACGAACAAACAAACACGCTTGTCATAGAAAATCCATAATTATTGCAGCTGACAAATGGATATTTTGGCATGTGAAACGACTTGCTGTCAGTCATGTGATGATGCTGTTTTACCTTTTATGCTAAATGCTAGAACGCATGCCCTGCTAAAAACAGATTTCAGGACTGCTCTCCAGTTGTTCTTTTGTTTTACATAAATATATTGCTGATGATTTGTGATGATATCAGTCATATAGCCTGTAAGCTAAACTGCGCATAGACTCACCAGCTCTAACAACACATTAAAAGTCAGAGAACAACAACATATAGCTTGAGCTATAGCTTCCATAGTACTTATGCAGGCTTTCATGGTTTCAGTGTGAGTCACATTCTTTTAAGATTGTGCGTCACACTCTGACAGTCCCCAAAAGTTAAATCACAAAGTGCACTCACAGAGCAAAGCAACCCAAAAGCCTAATTTGTAACATTCAATCATCTTCAGTCAGAAGCCGCCGTGAGTCATGTGTTTATCGACAAAGTGTTATGAGAAAAACAAGATTTTTGTGGTTTTAAAATCACGATTCCAGTGGAAATCAAACCCACAATGTGAGGCTGGAGCTCTCAGTAGAAGGCCGTGAGGATGACAGTCATGTTATTAGTCATAATGAAAAGATGATTATATGGAACTTTTTTTTGGCTATCTAAGAGCAAACATGGAGAAAAAGTGAGCTCCTTATTGTGAGACACTCCAACAACACGGCAGTGTGCGTCTCGCTGAGGACGGTGAGATCGAAGACGAGGAAAAACGTCGTCCGTGTGTCGAAACGGAAATTTCTAAATGTGAAACTGCAGTTCCTCAAACGGCCACTCGAGGCTGGACCCCGCGATGTTTCATCCAGGCTTCAAAGTGGGACACAAACCTTTTCTTATATGCAGTCCATGCTGTACACAAGTTTACACAAGTGCACGCACACACAATTTTCTTTTTTGCCTCATGTGGATGTTAAAGTCTACGTGTTTGTGTTCCCAGTAATATTCAAGAGGGCTTTGAATGCATCCTTTGGGGTTATAGTATTTTCACTAAAGGAGGAGTTAAACCCACCTACTGCGAAAAAAGGAAGTCCCAGATGCAGCAAGAGAGCGCGATCGTCTGGGACTTTAACTGTGGCCAGCTGCATATTGTTCGCGTATTCCTGAGAGAGTTTCTAAATCGATAACTAAAACTGAGATAAAAGTGTTTTGACCCTTTTGTGGGATGTTTCCCAGTGTCACGCAGCTTCCCAGCAGGTGTGCAAAGGGAGGGTGACTTTCAAAACACACTGCACAGCAGACAGGCAAAGAGGAACGTCAACAAAGCACTGCTGCTATGCCCCTCGCCGACTGCTCCGACAACCGATAGGGAAAACATTCCCACAGAGAGAAAAACGAAAGAAAGGCTGCAGAGCAAGAAAAGGGAGATGCAAAGAGAAGGAAGAGGAAAGCACGAGGGGGGAAGAGGGTCAAAGAAAAGAGAGGAAGGCAGAGAAGGACAAGAAAATGAGGAGGAATGTGTCTGCTTCTCTTATTCATGTGTTATGTATTGTTTATATGCTTTAACGACACCGAATCTGGCATCACCATGTAGGCGTCATTCCAGAAGACAAGTGAGATTTGATGTTTGAGGAGAAACAGCAGAGTTGATGTAAAATACTGCAAAAGCTAACGTCACTGAAGCCTGTGAGCTTTAACGTTTGCCATCTTTCATACAAAGTTTGGATCTTGTCTATATACAAACGTAGACACAACGTTACCAAAATCTAAAACCTCAAATATGCTTTAATCGTACGAGCTTTAAGGAAAAGGTTACTTTGGCATCAATAAAGTTTCTGTTTCAGTGTCTCGTAGAAGCTGTGCTCAGACTGAAACCCTCTGGGGCAGCTGGAGCAGACCAGGTCGACTGGGTCAACAATCAGATTTTACATGTCCATCCACCCATCCGTTCTCCTCCCTCAGGTTCAGGGTTGCAGGGGTGGGTGGGGGGTGGAGCCTATCCCAGCTGTCAGGGTACACCTGTACAGGTCGCCAGCCTGTGGCAGGGCTAACACAGAGAGACAGACCCACACCTATGGGCAATTTAGAACCACTAATTAACCCACCTCCACTGACCGCATGTCTTTGGACTGTCTGGGTGTTATTTTTCTGGTTCTGGGGGGATATTAAATACTGTAGTTAAATATTTCTCTTTGAATATTTGCTTTGCAGTGTCAGGACGCCCGTCTTACACATTAGCAACATGAATTCTGATTAATGATGGACAGCGACACAGTTTTTTAACTGTCCAATCAGAGAGGTTCGTTGCAAACACACAAGCAAGCCTCAGGTTTAACGTCCACACTAATGTTGGTTATTTAGTTTATTTGTTCACCATTTTAGCTCATCCCAACAGAATTAGGATATAAAACACAAAATCTCTCTTTTCCCTTTTAAGGTTTTCTTGGGGGGCTCATTTTCTACTCCATTTATTCTGGGACTCGACTAAAGTAGCTTTGCATAAATTTTAATTTAAATGTAAAGTTATTTTAATCTTATAGTGTGCTTTGCAGTCCGTCAGGTCAGCCTATGTCTGAAACAAGCTGTTTCAGCTGCCCCCCCCCCCCAAAAAAAAAATAAATAAAAAAAAATGGAGGTTTGAACAGCAGAGAGGCGGGGCTTCTGGATGCACTAGGGATGACCTTATTAGGGATTTCACCAAAATGACTGTGTCAGGGTTCTAGTTGGCGGAGGCGTTTTTTTGTAAATAAGTCAACCTCATTGTCACTATAACAAAATATATGACATAAAATAACAAAAAGCAGAATAGGTTCACTTTAATTTGTGCTCGGCCTGATCAGTATTTACTACTTTAATCAGAGACATCACGTCCTTTTTTAGGGCCCACACATTACAGTACTAGAGCCACAAAACTGCCTGCGTCTTAAAATAAGGACCAAATTTAAACTGGGCTGTTTCCATTGTTTTGTCCGCCTCATGTAAAGAGAAAAACATACCAAAAAAAATTAAAGGGACCAGAGGAAAGGGCAATCAGAAAATGATGCTAGCTAATGCTAGCTGCTAATGCTAGCTGCCAACGCCGCGTCTATGATGCAAACATTTGGTTGCTTGGGAGCCGTGACAGCAGGCCGGGGGAGTGAAAGGTCACCGGAGTTCACCACCTTGGAGCTGAGCGGAGGGAAAGCAGGCCGTCACTTATGGCTGCTCCTCCCGTGGCTGCTGCAATGAAGGGAGCGTGCGCCACTGTTTGCCCTCCCACACCTGAAGACGATGTGATGGATGGAAGCGCAGAAAGAGAAGAGAAGGCGTGGGTATAGGAGCTCCTCCCACTCCTCAATCTCAGAATAAAATCCGGCGCAATAAAACCTAAGTGCGGGCAAACAGCTCCTCCCCGGCTCGTCGGGGAGTTTGTTTTAAAGTGGAAATGAGGCTGATGGTGATTAGCCCTGCAGCTAACATGAAAGGAGAGGAAAAGACAGCTGCTAATTTTCTCCTTTGACCTTTGGCTCCCGCTGGTATTTCATACAAACGCTGATTTATGGAGGAGCCTAACAACTAACTGTTACTGGAGGGAATGCCGTAAGAGAAGCAGAGAGAAAAGGAGTCTGACCTCTGAGGACTCGCAGTATCTGGATGTTTTTTCATTTCATTTGTCCTTCTCCACTCTCCCACATCTCTGTCGATTTTCCTTTGCTCCGCTGTCTCGTTATCTTTTTCTCATCTTTATTTGTATTCTGTTTCTGTCTGCATTCGTCCTTCATCCTGTCCATCTGCCCCCCCCCCTCTCTCTCTGCAGTTCTCCGGCTCTTTCTACATGCACAATCTAAAATAACCATCAGTGCATTAGTCTCTTCTTTGCTCGCTCAGATTAACATTACAAACTGCTCATCTAAAAACAAACCCAGACACCCTGACGCCCCGTGGTGCAGAAATGAGAAGGATGACACCGTGCGGAAGCTCTTTGTCATCCGCCGCGCGATGCCCACTACTTTAGCTGCGGGGAAATCCCATCAAAGTCAGCTTCATTTCAGTTTTGAATCCCATGCATGGATCGGTCCCATATAAGGAGGCCCTGCAATGGCCTCTGGGGCTGCAGAGACCGAGGAAGTCATCCGGCTGCACATTCCCTTCTACCCTCCTTGCGTTTTATTATTGTCTACCTTTTGCCCCCCCCCATTGTTCTCTCAGTCTGCCAAAGGGGAAAAAAGGTGGAAAGGGAACAACTATATAAAAAAAGGCAGTTACTGGAAAGCCCTACTTCAAACATTGTGGCTGCATATTAGCTTGCAGATCACAGCTTGACTCATACTCAGGCATACAGCGATCCGTGCTGTCCATATAAAATAAACAGTTATATTAATCTGAAAGCGTGTTTATTTCAAGACTAAAAGCTCCACAGCCATGCGGCCCATATTTCATCTGGATAAGTAGCCTGAAAAGTCGTTTGGCTCATGAGGTTGTTTCATCTTGAAACAAAGGAAAAGTTTGTTAATGCAATAAAGTGTTAAATGGTTCATTTGTTGACTTTCTATCAAAATAAATGTATTTTTAAAATTTGCTGTTCACAGCCCTGTTTCCACGGGACACTGCTCACCTCTCTTAGTGCTGTAACAATATAACCAAATGTAACTACTGAAGCATCTTTGTGGGTCTGCTGTTGTCCCTTTGTAGCTCAGAATGAGACCTTTTCACTCCTACAGCTCATCCTCTCTGCTCCACGTCAGTGCAGTTGGTCCGTATATGCTTTACCTTTTCTCGATGAGTTCAATTATATCAGCATCGCCAAAGATTGCTGTAACGTGGGCATATATTTAACTAATATCTTTGCTTGCATGCAGTGTTCCAGTAACACTGAAGGAAACAGTGGCCACTTTAATTTGTTCAAATGTTAAGTGGCTTTAACGTGAGGTCGGGCTGAAGCACGTTACGGTTCATCGGCAGAGTTAACAGCTCACTGTTCATCCAGCGGCATTTTAAAAGGTGAAACCTCAACTGGCAGGGCTTTGATTAGACATGATGCAGTAAAATAAATAGCATCTAAATCAATTACAAAGCCAGTGGCACTAAAAGTCTCAAATTATTAGTCTACAGAAGATCAGGCTAACAATGGTTCCAGCCAGCCGTGTTGGCACTGCGTGGCTTCAACTGTCGCTCCCTCCACCTTTTGTTCTCACCCTCTGGGTTTCATTCGGAGTTCAAGCAGGTCATTAGCAGAGTGATTACAGTGGGAGAGAGGACATCCATTAAGAAAATGTGTTTGTGTGTGTGCATTTGCATGTCTCTGTGTGCACATGTGCCTGTCTGCCTCAGTGTAATCACTGTGTATGTGTGTGTGTGCTCACATATCAATCACTCCAGTGTGGGTGACTACGAGGAGCTGTTTGTCTTTCTCATAAAAGGGAAAGGGATCAAAAGGGCTGGTCTACCAGCTGGACCTTCAATCACACCGGGGACAACGTGACTTTAGAGCCCTGGGCAGCTGGAGCTCTGGGGACTAATGGTGTGTGTGTGTGTGTGTGTGTGTCTAAGAACCCTTTAAATGAGGGACGCTGCACGTTTTCCATCACAAAATTCCCCACTTATCATTTCCCACAAAGTATTTCTTGTTTAATACAGTGGTTATTACTAACAATACACGACTTTACTGCCTCAAATCTTCCAATTATTTATAAAGTAACAGCTTGAAAATGTTTGTTTTGGTCTGACCGACAGTTTGAAGCATGACAAAGAAAAGCTTTTGGCTCAGATGGGCGAAGTCTGTGCAGAAGGATAAAGGTGCGTTCTTTTCAGTGGCTGTCAGGGGCCAGAAGTCCAGATGTATACAAGTCCAGGGGGGAAACAAGCCTTTGGCTCCCTTCATCAAACACATAATAGCTAATCGTTTTCATTTTGTAAATGATGCTCTCCATTCATTGAAAAGGGCTGCCACAGCAGGCTGTGGTTTATGGTGTGATTGACAAGTTGCTTCTCTACGAGTGCGAAATTTGCCTCCATCATTTCACTGTTTGTTAACCACCTCGCTCTCAGAGTGCAGGTGGGGGCTCGAGTTTCTCCCTCATAGAGCCTCTTCTTCATGGACGCTTCACTTCGTTCTACCACCTGAGAAGAGCTACAACCTGTGTTCTGTGTTAGAGTTTGTGAAAAGCATATTAATAATGTGCATTTCAGCAGAATAACTGTGCTGCATCCTGGCAGCCTTGGGGTTTAAAATGCTGTCCTGTTATCCCTTACTGCAAACCAAAACAGGCCGAAGAACTCGGCCAACGTGAAATGAACGGGTTTAACGGTTCTGAGCAGTTCAGTGAGAAGAGGGCAAAGTGAGGGTACGCCCTCAGCAGGTCGCCAGCCTGTTGCAGGCTCAACAGAGAGACAGACAACCGCTCACACCTATGGGCAATTTAGATGGACCCAGTAACATAACCCCAGTAACTGAACTGTACCCGGAGCAAACCCACACCACTCGCCTCTCAATGTGACAACAACCTCAAACGGACACAGCCACGTGCATGGACTCACCCGCTGCAGCATGTCAGCTCAGTTCTTTTGACGCCTTCTCCAAAGTATCAGCCGATGCCTGTAAGAAACAAACAGCAAACAAAGAATTAAGAATGCTCTCAACTTTCAGCGTGTGCCATCAGAGGCCGTCCCACACGGAGGGCTTTTTGTAGCGGGCTCTGTAAAGCGTTGAGCTGTGGGATAATCTGTGATGCTTACAAAGAAAAGTTCGACTCATGTTTTCAAATGCACAGGAATGCCCGAGCGATTGCAAAAAGAGTTCAGCAGCCAACAGACGAGGTGAGAGTTCAAAATCTTTGCACACCGTTGCAGACGCATTCCACAGACATAACTTATCATATTTCCTTTCAGTGCCCCTTTCGAGCTTGAAGGCTCCAAAAAGCCACTACGTGCTTTTCTGCCTGATATAAATCACTTCTCCGGGTCACAAAAGAGAGAGGATTTCAGCTGGGCGTATGTAAGCGCATGCATGTGCATTCACGGGAATGCATGGATTCATCCATCAGTGTGACGAGATCAAGGCTGCAGTGCAGGCATGACTGACTTTTAAGGTCTAACATGAACAAAAGCTCAGTGCGCTCCTTGGCGTCTGCCTGAATGGTGAGTCTTTACTTACAGCATTATACTCGTTATTAGAGCCAAAAGACAAAGTTACAAATGCACTCGTGGGTTCAGACATTTTTCCCCCGACAGAAGGAAGCAGTTGAATCACCTAAAATTAAATCGGGGGGCAGTAATGAGCTTACCTTGCATGGCAGCTGGATTGTTGCAAGATTTATGAAATCATCGTTGCAACAGAGTCCATCTTGCCGGGGCTACGTGCTAAAACAATCAGCATCTTACGAGATTCACCAAAAAGATCGCGGGCTGAGAAAAGCCACCAAGTATTCAAATTCAAAATTCTGCAAAGCTGGCCGTGATGACACAAACATACCAGCTGAAGTGTGTACGGCCTGAAAGCCTCATTGACAGAAGGACCTCAGCTGCAGTCTGCAAGAAGCTGAAGCTACGATGAAACTTTTAGTGAGACGAGAGCTTCATCAGCAGCTTCTTCTTCAGGTAGTCTGTTAGCTGACTGAAAGAGTTACTGACAACGAAAAATGTCTTTGTTCTTACTGCGTTTCCGTCATGTGAGACAGTGTGTGCAAATTCGTAGTATGTAACACTAGTTATAGCTATTTGCTATTACTATTTAAGATCGTAGTATGCAAACACTTCAACAGTGACGTCAGCATCACAGATATTATCCGGCATCAACCGCGGCAGCTGGAGTGCTGTTAGTATATAACCAAATGTTTCACTTGACAAATATGGACTTATTGTGTGGGAGAAAATGTTAAATGTATTATTTCAAATTGAGTAAATTGCCAAAAAGTGTTTCTGGTACTGGTGAAAGGCCCCCAATCTGCTGAGATATCAATGATTTCTAAACACGTCCCACTGTGTGAATTTGTGAGCGCCTGTGTAAGGCTGTGGCCTTGTGCGTCTAGTTTAGCGGAGGTGGTGGACTGAAGGAGTAGAATGTGTCGTCTTTGGACTCAGAGACACAAATCTTCCCAAGCATGTTGTGTAATTTCAGAAATGCATGGTCACCAAAGACAAACTGGTGGAGGCTTTGTGACCCTGCAGCGGTGGAAGCTAAATGCATGAAAGCAGCTTGGGAATAATTTCAGACACATTCTTTAGGCAGGCTCAAAAAAAGGAGCTCTTTTTTAGTCCCTTTGGAATCTCAATGATATTTCAGTCAAAGGCGAGAGCGAAAGCCTGTGGTTGTGTGGGTGAAATTCGGGTAGCATCCAATGTTCAAAGCCTTGAAATACATACGCCACACAATGTTAAAGCATTCCTTTTCACAATTTACAATGCATAAACATGATGGTTTACAGAGGCCCAGGGCGATTATTTGCACAGAGGTCTAGTTTCAGCTATTTCAGGTTTTTCTTGAGGCTGCCCGGCCATGTCGCCCCACAAAGTGATTCTTGAAAGTGTTAAACCACAGCCCCCCCCCCATCTTCACTGAACACAAAACATTGTGTGCTTTGACTTCAAATATGCAGCGCAGCTTGACCAGCCTGCACCAAAATCAAATACAGCATCTTGTGTTGTTTTATGCGATAAGCGCGCTGATTCATTCCCCTCACATCACACACGGTTTATGAATGAGGCACGTCTGTTTCATTTAAAGTAAGCACTACTTCTGTGATTTCATGACAGCAAAATGTTGTTTCACTTAAAAGGCCCGACACATGAATCCAGGTTGCGCCTGAGCACCGGCTTTCGCTCCGGGTCATGCATTCGCGGCATCGTCTTGCTGCACGTACAGAACAGGAGCTTACTGTCAGCCGCTCTGATATCACAAGAGAGAATGCACCAATTTCTCATTTTTCAAAAGTTGTGAAAAACCTAAGCAGAGCAGCATCTCCACAAGGGCCCCACTGATGTATCTTAAAAGACTGTGACTTCTCAGTTTGCATTTGATTCGGTGTCTTTGCAGCAGCCGTGCGAGAAAGCCAGTTATGGGAAAACTGCAAAAGGGAGAGACAGGACGAGCTCCTGGGCCTTCAGAAGTCTTGTCAAAAGCCTTTCCTTTCTACGCTTTGTCCCACTGATATTCATCTTGCCAGTTGAAAAGTGAAGACGGCAAAAACTTTGGGCTTGAAAAGAACTTTTCAACTTCTATAAGACACCTCGCAACAGGATTGAGCATTTGGCAAAAAA
>VUQK01019480.1:0-12461 GCA_015106715.1 Bujurquina vittata
ATATATATACATATACATACACACACGACATAACCACTGGGTCTGAAAAGTGAAGCCACTATAGAAGTACCTTAAACTTGCAGTATTAGAAAGGGCCAGCAGGGGGCGACTGCCGTGGTTACACGAAGAATGCTGATTGAATAGATGTGTATACACTTAATTTATGATATTATTGAATATCTTTCTAATGAGATTATATCTCTCGGCCGGCCTGGGAACACCTTGGGGTCCCCCCGGATGAGCTGGTGGAGGTGGCTGGGTAGAGGGAAGTCTGGACTTCTATACTTAGATTGCTGCCCCCACAACTCAGCCCCAGATAAGCAGAAGATGGATGGATGGATGAATGGATGAGTTTAGGGTTTTAGCTGCCAGCCTTATTAAATATGATGTGATGCTCATTCTGTAAATTATGGTCCCATTAAAAGTAAAACAGATAATAAACCAGGGCATGGCTTCATTGTCCCTGTCCCTCATTACTGCATGAGTGTGTATTATCTGCCCCTCACCTGCCACATCCATCTATCAATGACCAAAATGGTGGCAGTCAAAACACAAAACATAAGGCATCAAAAACAACGTTAGCAAACACACAATTGGAACATACACTCTTTTATATACGTCTTTTTTATGTAACCACTTCATTGGAACTCAAAACTCAAAAAAATTATTGCTACAGTACAAGTGGTAACCATAACTACCACAAAACATAGGCTGCATATTCCCTCCAGCGACAGCCGGCTGGTGTTTAAATGTCATCTGCTGCTGCATTTTTGCACTGTAGTAATATGTTAAATGGTTAAAAATTTGCTCGATTCAGATTTTTTCTTCCATTATGTACGACAGGGTGATGCATAAAATTGATCCAAGAGCAACAAAAGAATCAGCTGGAAATCTGGCTAAAGCACAACTGAATTTCAAGGGGCTATTTTTCATGAGGGTTGTTCATCGCCTTCATTTATGGATTTATGTAAAACAGCAGAGCAATTCTAGCTCATGCTCTTAGCTGCTGCTGTCGCTGTGCATATAAGACACCACAGCAGACCTGTTTGAAACTGCACACCTGTCTTGAAGACCTCATAGCGAACGGAGAATCCCGCCCCGTGGGTCTCATAGTCAGAGACAAACTTGATGAGGAGCTGGCCGCCGGTGGAGATGATCGGAGACGGTGCGATTTTCCCGCAAAACTTCCCCAACATGGACGACGACTCATCGCCACCGTTGTAAACTTCCACATAGTCGTACCTGGGAAAGATCAGAGGAGATGCAAATTCAGAGTTACAATCCTGCAAAACAATGTAAGGAGCTGCGCGTGAGTGATTGTTGAGACTGGTTATGATTATAGGTGGGAATACCAGCTTACTACAAAATCTTAATGTGGAGGGGAAGTGGATGTCTTTTAAAACTTTATGGCAAACAATAATAATTCAGTGGGTTCCTAGTGTGTAAAAAGGAACAGTAATAAAAACTCCCACAGTGCATGAACAGGTCAGTCTTGTGAGCGATGCAGTGTTGCTGAGACAGATTTTTTAACTCTGCTTATCTATTACTGAAAGCATTTCCTAAATACTTTGTTTCAAACTACTAAAGGAGCGGAAAGAACACACCCATGATGCAAAACCACAACAAAGAAGGATCATATTTGTCTTTCTCAAACACGTTTTGCTGACACTAAGAGCTTCTGGATTTTGACTGAATCGAGGCGTTTCCCCAAATACCGACTCGGCTGGCTGGCTTTGTTTGAAATGTTTTGTTTTTTGTCCTTCTAGCACAGCTAATACTGTTGTAGGATTAAACTGTCTCAGTTGGATAAATATGCTCTGATACAGCAGTGCAATAATGATGTATGTAACTGTTTGCCTAGCTTTCTGTAGATTGTAAAAAGGTGAATACTTAGGGCCATTCTCTGGATGGACTATGTAGCTCACAAGGAAATATGAGAGACAAGGCCATAGATCAGTTACTTGAGTGATTTCAGATTCTCTGCACATTCATGTAAAATGATGTTTGCTAAAATCTAACCACATGTTGTGATCCATATACTCACTGGACTGCATCTAAAGAAAAGATTGCATGTTGTTGCTTTTCACAATGATAAGAAAACATCAGCTCTGTCTCAAGTATGTGTGGGTAAATGAAAAGAAAATCAAATGTAGGAAACTGTAGCGTGAACAAAATCTATGAGATCGGACATGAGGCTGCTCCGTCTGGGAGCGAGAGGGATACCGTGGAGAGAAAGAGAGAGGCAGAGATAACAGAAATATGAACACATGGCAGAATGAAGCGCTGGGAGGCTACACGGATCCCACCGAGCGCACCGAGAGACTTCATCAGTCTCTGCCCTCGGTGTGGACCTCCCACCACTGCTGCAGCGATTCATCCTTTACCAGCCGACACCCTTCTGTCCACCCACTGTCCGCTTTCCAACAACTCAAGTGTGTGTGTATGTGTGTGTGTGTGTGTGTGTGTGTGTGTGTGTGTGTGTGTGTGAGTAAGTGTGTTTTCAGCAATGCATGTATGTTTATTCAACTCATGTTATTTAGAACCTTTAACAACACTTAAGGATACAAATTAGTGGGTTTTAGTATATATGAATAGGTTTGTAAGTGGTTGAACGTCCTGATAAACATCTTTTATCCTCCACTCAGTGCTGCACAGGGGCCACATGAATCGGTGGGCCTGAAGAAGCTGCACAAGTTGCTCGCTCAGATGCAAGCTGGTTAAACAGATTCAAGACCACATGTACCAACTGTGACGTGCCCATGGTGAAAATGGGAGTGTAAACGGCAGTGCAGAAAATTGTAAAATGTCTAGTTGTATAAAATTTTACTTTACATCACCCATTTTCATCACAGGGTGTCAAATCCTGCTGTTTCAAGCACCGGGAGCTCTGAACTGCCCATAAAACAAAAATAATTAGGCTTTCAGATCAGACTGGAGCCTCCAGATTTTAATGACTGTAGCTACACTACACTAAAATGTACCACGCATTAGTTATTGCCAGTTTTGAATAAAACACGTTGTCCTTGCTTTGGCAGAAACCAGTTATGCTTTTATTATGAATTCAACTACACAGATAATCAAAAAATTAGTGTTTTAGGTTCAGGGTCCAGCTGCAAAGTTTGTTGAAAAGCTTCAGGCTGAGGGAGCGTGGATGCAGAGCAGATTTTATGGTATTATTCCATCATTTTTTTATTGGGTGTAATATTGTTTAATCTACATATTTGTCTGTGATTGATTAGAGTGATATTATTTATATGTGTGCGTCACTGAAGCTGAAGGTACTTGATGCTGTGCGCGCTGCACCTCAGAGGTGGTTCTTCGTTCATTAACATTCGATCTTGTATGGAAAAGTTCGATGGTTCTCCTTAACATGACATAAAAGCAGCATTGAATGGTGTTTATTTATAAGGGTCTTCTGCACTGATTTCCTGGTTACCTCTGCTCTTTGCCTGAATCTAAATATAGTGCGAAGACTATCAGGACACATTCACTGCACCTGTCATTCACACTCAGTTTGGAATAAACTGGATTTAATTATTTTGCTGCTTAAAAATGGAATGAACTACGTTCTCTCATTCAAATTGTTATGTTGTTATTGGATCTGCAATCATATTCCTGATTGTTCATTTCCTGAACATATATTTATTGTATGTGTATGATGTTTATGTCTACTTGCAAATTGAAAGACATCCTGGTCTCAATGAAACAAAACATATTCAAAGAAAAGATTTCACAGTAATTAAAGAAAAAGTGGATGCATGCTGCACACACAGGTCGGCCTCACCCTAAACGACACAAATAGAATCTAATTGTGCGGGAAACACTCTTAAATTTCCTGTCTGGCTGTCATGGCCCAAAACCCCACTGGAAATCAACTGGACTGCCTCCAGCATCAGTGCTCAGAACATGTAGGATGGAAAAATCATTATTCACTATTCACTTGTTGGCCTTTTTTTACTCTGCTTTTCATGTCGCTGTTTTGACATGGATCTCTTATTATTGCCACAGTGTCTGAAAGCATTAGCAGCTGTTTTGATTAGTGCTTTACAAATATTATACACAGCTATAATATGTGAGGTAGAAAGCCTCTTCCTTTCAAGCCAGCAACAGAAACAATTTGGGCTATGAGGAACCCGAGCTGATATGAATACAATAAAAGAGATACAGAACCGCGACATGATTGGTCCGTATGAGCTGTGCTGTCCTTGAGTAAGACAGAAAATTCATACACGCTCTAGGGCTTCTGTTTTGAAGCAGAGCTTTACCTCTGACCTATCAGACGAGTTTTCCCCGGGAAGCTGGGCAGAATATGAAAATATTCCTTCAGCATGGCAACTTGTTTTTCTAACGGGATTCTTTCCCACAGTAATGCAAATATAGGAAAACAAAAAAACCCCCAAAAAAAAACAAGCTTCCAGACTTCACCAGATAACCACGCTCGGTTCGATGCATTTGCTACACTTGAACCAGAAACGATAAAAACACCTAAAGCTTTCCCACGGAAACTCAATCAGTACGTTTTGACTGAAGCTCGTCTAGACAGTTAGTTTGACTCAGACTGCTGACTGATGATCTTCTGATGGCTAACAGCATTAGCGTGCAGAGAGAGAGCTTGTTAGGTAGGAGTTTTCAAAGAGTCTCTTCATGAGTCTGTCAGCGGGAATTTGTTTTTCTCTCCCGTATCTGATGCAGACATCTTGATTTAAAGTTTTTGATCTCTTTATGTTAGCCATCAGCGGAAAACAAAAGCTTCTGTGTATCGCTTAGCACAGACGTGAGGCCGTTTCTAGATTTAATCATGCAAATCATAGCGCTGATTAGAGCTTTAACAGGTGACTTCCAAAAACTACATTTTGGATATTTTATTTTCTAAATGTACTATTTGGTTAAAAGTGGAAATGCAGACAGACAGGAGACGTAAGATAAAGGCTCATTTTAGACCGCAGCGGGCTCTCACAGGACACCTCTAAATCTGCAAACATTTGAGGACGTTGTCTTTTCATTTTTCATCCAGCCAACAATGACAAACAATAAAAGGACAATCTAACAAAAGCATACAGGAACAGCTGCCAAAAAGATGGCACAAAATTCGAAGTTTTATAATATTATATATTTTATAATCTATATTAATAAATTTTATAATCCCTGAACTAACAGGCTGCAAGGTATTTAACTAATAGGCCTATTACGCAGCAAAATCCTCTAAAAACATGATTATGAAAATAGAGCAACATTTTAACATTTAAAAAATGCTTTGAATTTTAATATTGTGAAACTTGCAGCAGCTCTCACGCAGCTCAGGGGACAGACAACGTTTTCTGTGTTTAAACTGCGATATGTGCGCCTCCGGTATACAAAATTTGCTCGCTCTCTCCTTTTCTGACTTAATTTTTCTCTTTGTCTCTGGTCTTACTCCGCATGTGTTCGTGGACGGCTTTACATGCCCGGTGAGAAAGGGACTTAAGTGCTCACTTGTAAAGTCTTAGTGCCGATGGTGATGTGTAGGTGATGGCATTTTTATTCAGAGCATCAAACGTCCACCCAGCTCCCCCACCTCTCCCTCCCTGCACAGGCTCATAAAGTAACAGGGAGAGAGAGGCACGGATAATGTGTGTGTATGTGCTGCTGCATGCAGATGGCTACACTCACTCCCTCAGTCACTCCAGCCAGTCCTGCAGGCAGTCAGTGTTTGCACAGACAGGCCGTTTAATGAAGTGGGTCTGTCTCTTCACACTCTAGTTAAGGAGAGTCTCTCAGTCTTCAGCCCTGCAGCCTCCTCTCCATCCCCTCAAATCACTCATTAACCACACCGGCTATTCATGCCCTCCAAATGCAGCTGTCCGTGGCAAATGCCTTGCTCAAGGGCAAAAATGGTTGGCATTCCATCTGGAGGCCCAAGAGCAGATGTTTAAATTTACATTTTATGCAATTAATGGGCACTCTTACTAACCGGCGTGTACAGAACAGGAAGGGCAGGGTGAGGTTAATAAGCAAGTAGGAGAAGAGCAAAGGAAGGTGAAGAGGTGGATAATAATGTTGCGGGAGCTTCAAGAATTAAACAGTTTAATAAGAAATGTGTGATTTTTCTCTACTCTGTAGCACCAAGTAATCATAATTTTACAAAATTTAGTGAACGCTAATAATTGTGCAAATTCTAACTCAAACTCTAACCCAAAGAACCAGTCCTGTCACTTTTGCAGTTCTATAATTACAGTTTGATTTGATTGCAAAGATGAAAGACGCTGAAGATTAAACTATTTTTTTCCTGGTCTGCATCTCTTTTTTGGATGAAAATTATTCTGATACATTTTATTTCTGTAATATTCCAGCATCAATTCAAAATATGACATTAAAGGACAACTCACTTTATATATTGTTATTTATTTTCAATAAATAGTTTTTTATTATTCGTGGTTGATGGATCAATTTGAACATTCACATATTCACATACATCTTGCGTGGGTTTTCTCCAGTATCCTCCCACAGTCCAAAGTGAGATTAGGTCAACTGGTGATTCTAAATTGCCCATAGGTGTGAATGTGAGTGTGAATGGTTGTCTGTCTCTGTGTTGGCCCTGCATCAGGCTGGCGACCTCTACAGGGTGTACCTTGCCTCTTGCCCTATGTCAGCTGGGATAGGCTCCAAAATAGCATGTTTATAGGCTGGCATAAATAACGGTTTTCGTCTCTGTAGCCAACTTTCTCCCTTCATAACACCTGATTAGGGCTGAGCTGCTGTTATAGCTCATCCATTTGGATTTAGTTAAGGATTATGGTGGCTACTTCCATTTTTGGAAGTGGGTGGCTAGCATTAGCAAAATTTCTAACAGGCCTAATTGGTCAAACAAAAATGAGAAATAATTATTAAATCCAAATCAGTGGAAAACAATAGCCAATACAAAACAAGTGAGCATGTCACGGTACCAGCCTTGCAGATAAGTGATCTCTGTTACTGTAAGTGCAAAGAAAACTGTTGAGAGCCGTGACCACTTAGTTCTGCTAGTGCTGCCAAATTGAACACAAATGAGGATGTAGCAGATTACCACTTAAAATAAATAAGATCCAGACATGGAATGGGAATTTTTCCACACAGCCCCGAATTCTCTCACACCTCTTTCCCAAGCTACTGGAGTCTTGAATTGTAAGCATGTACCCTCACCCTGATCAGCTCATGCATTACAGCTCATTAACATGCTCGCAATGCTATGTTGTATTGCATACCCCTGTGGCTACCTTTTTAGAGCACATCTGGAACATATCACAGGAGCACTTACAGAGTGAACTTTGAGCTGTTGATACATTCACCTCCTGCAAGGAAAAGCTAAAGATGGGAATGACTCAGTGTTTCTGCAGAGCGGCGTCACACCTTCTTCTCTCTGACATCCATTTAGTCTAACCAGATCCCTTTCCTTTCGTCTGGATCCCTCTGTGCAAACACTGTCTGGACTCCACCTTCCTCCCCAGACATTAAAAAGGTTCTTCCAAAAGCTTCTCTTGGCAGCCAAACAGAATTTTCAGGTGGTAAAGTTTGATCAAGTACGGTAATAAACATTTTGGCATGCCCACTTTTCTCCAACAGCACCATCTACTTCTGTCTCATTCAGTGATTTCCTTCATTAGCCTTTTAACAACCTCAGCAAAATGTTGTTGCACTCAGCAGCAGACAGAGAGCGATTGTGTCGATAACCCCGAGACAGTGCTCTCTTTTTATTCTCCAAATGTAACAGGTATTGCCATGTGCCATGGTCCACCGAGTCTAAAAGATGCATGAAGCTATGTTTTTCTTTGACACTCAAACAGCTAAAGCTGTCAAACTGAATGAGTACCTGAAAACCTGTCAATATCAGTTAACTCTGCCTTTGCAAACAAGGAAACGCAACGGAAACTTGACAGCATCCGTTTAAAGACAAATTATCTTTTGTTACTTCCTGTTTTCTGTTCAAGTCATTTAAGACTCACAGCTTAGGATTCATACCAGAAATGGTGTAAATAAAGCAGCGTATTCATGTGTAGGTGTATCTACAGCATATGAATGATAGATGTTGCCCACTGGTTTGTGAAGTGCCACATTTGGTTGTTTGCCTTGATGGAACCAGAAGTTGGCATATTTGAACAAGCTTTTGAGATTATAGGCTAATGCTAGCTAGAAAGCACAGAAAGCTGCTAATTAGGTCCAAGTAACATGCAAATAGAATTGTATTTATCTGATATATTATCTAATAATACTATAAGCATCAATGAGAGATCTAATTAAACAACTTGAATTACCGTATTTTTCGGACTATAGGTCGCTCCGGAGTATAGGACGCACCCTCGGCCAAACTATGAAAAAAACTGCGACTTATAGTCTGGAAAATACGGTAATACAGGTGATGCCCACCAAATGGCTGCTGGCTACAGTCACCTGTATTAAGAGCCACTTGTCAAAGTGTCCACACTCCTAATAATAAAAAAGTCTATGAATTATTAATACAAACTTATAAAATATAAAAACACTGTTATGATGAGAGAAAGAAGCCATGTAAGCCAGAGCTACAGGTAACAAACATTATTATTTCTGCTGTAACATTTTAACATGGGAGTCTATGAGGACTGAGTCAAGCAGAGCTAGCCTCTAGTGGCCCTTTGATGAACTGCAGTTTGTTAGTAATTTCATTTCCATGTTGGTTCAGCCCTGGAGATTCCACTCGGTGCTGTCTAAGCTTCACTGGAAAAGTAATATGCGAGGAAGTGCATTATAACTGTTCTAACGTGGGCTCCAAATCCTCTCAAATATTGCACACACCACTGAACATGAATCTATAACAAGCTTTTTTGTATAAACAAAGCCAAAATTGTCCACTAAAACGAGTGTTTTTGTTGCTTCAGAAAACAGACTTGCACTGATTCCCTCAGGATTTAAATTGACCTCGAATCTCTAAATTACACATCTGACCCTCAACTCTAAACTGAGTCAACTAATTTAATGGCTTTCCTTATTGGTAACAGCTTTCGTCCCTAAATGCAAGCCAAGCTCCCACAATGTGACTGTGTGAACACATTTTTGTCCTTGTGAGTAATGCAAACACACACACACACTCAGGGGGATGCTGAAGGCTACAGTGTTCAGATTTTGTAATACATGAGTGGTTTCTGTGTTTAACTGATAAATTCAGCCTGACCAGTCACTCTGCTGGGAGGCTACAGATGGCACATGTGTGCGTGTGTGTGCGCGTGTGCATGTAGTGTCTGAGTGTGTGAGCAGAAAGCACACTACGATGCCACCTGTCATCACAAATACACACCAGTCCATCCCTCCCCGTTTATCACCTCCTCCGTTGTTCATCAAGAAACTGACATCATCTCCTGCTCACTGCCTTACTCTCTCAGCTCACTAACTCACTGCAGCTCAAGTCATCTCCTCAGAATACTCTTACTCAGTCCTCTACTCATGCGCACATATTTTGCATAAGTACTCGCTTGCATTCATGCCACCCAATTACTCAAATGCAACACATGTATCCAGTTTTAATTCTATTCTCCCTCACTGACACAATATATTCCTTAACAGCATTTTTTTTTTCCAGAAGCCACTGGTGTCACAGAGAAAAGTACAGGCTTTGGTGTTAATGCCTTGATGCACCTGGCACACCTGGGACACCAGAAGCTAATGTTCCTGTTTGATAAATGAAGTAAACGTGGAAGTGCTTTCTGTGGTGACTCCTGTGGTTACCATCAGGTTTCTGATTGCATAGAAGTCATCGGGGAAACAGCCCTCGCCCCCCTTGATCTATGACAGGGATCCTTAAATCCAGGCCTCGAGGTGCGGTGTCCTGCAGCTTTTAGATGTGTCCCTGATCCAACACACCTGAATCAAATATAGACGTCATTAGCAGGACTCTGGAGAACTTGACTGCATATTGAGGAGGTAATTCGGCCATTTGATTCGGGTGTGTTGGATCAGGGATACATCTAAAAGCGGCAGGACACCGAGGCCTGGATTTGAGGATCCCTGATCTATGACCTCAGTAAACACCATGTTGATGAGTTTCAGGTCATACTGAATAAAATGTGAAATTCATTTTGTAAATTATAGTCATTGTTAGAAATAGTGAGAAAGGAGAATTATGCAGGGTATGCTCACTGGCTTTCAACCCAAGAGTGTGCACTGTCCTCAGTTTGACAGTCAGATTCACCCCTCACTCGCTCTTCACATCCACTTTCAAAACCCCAAGGCGGCGAGGGTGTAAACGCTCAGCTCGAAGCTTCCTGATGGGCGTTCATTACCTTACTTTATAGTATGAAAACTGCACACTGAAAGATGATGGTGAGGAGCTGTTAAAAGTATTAAAAACGTGATGCCAAGCTATGCTAACCGGGACAAAAGCTGCTTTCACTATTGCTGCAACTGTTGCACAACCAGGGGACATCAGCTTGGAGAAAAACTGCCTGGTTGTGGGCCGGCTCTGCACCAGATGTGTTCATAAATGTGTACCATTGTTTCGTCCTGTTTTTATATGACCCAAAAGATTATAGGCACAGAAAAATGCTGCTTGGCACACAGCCATGTGAGGGTTTAAAGAGCGTGGCTGGCGAGTCTGCAGTGAAAGTAAAATATGCGCTGTCACATAATTCTTCACTTCTACCCAAACCGGAAGCTCACCTTGATAAAGAATGACATCAGAAAAAAATGACCTCACTCAACAAAAAGCTGTCAACAAGTCAACAATTATTACAACAGAATGAATCCGTCATTTCTCATCTAACAGTTTTAGATGACCAATCAAATACTCTGAACCCAAATGTAAATTTGGTGTTAGATGATAAATTCTTTATGAGAGTTGGAAACTGAGGTATGATGATGAATTCCAAAAACTGAGAAAACATATTAAAGCAAATCCAATTTAAGCCAATAGGATTAAACAGTCACAAGAAGTTTGCTGAAAAAATAAATTGGGCCAAGCAGCCAAAGTATGAATATCCTCATCCCTCACCTCGGCTGTGCAGATACAAAGCCACGGCAGCACAATCCTTCTGGGAAATTAAAACGGAGGCAAGGAGGAGGTGGAATTTGTTCTCATTTAGGAAGCCTTAATCCAGCAGAAAGGGGAAAGGGAACGCTGTTTTCCCCTCCACTTTCTTAGATAGACTGTTTAGGGACCCTGAAGGATGAAATGAGATTTGCTGCAAGCTCGTCTGTGTTTAATGCGGAAAAGTTGAAAAGAGCGAAAGTCAGAGTCGACATTTTGGCGTGACGGAAAGTTATTCTGTTGCTGAAGGTGCTCTTGCTTTGTTTTATGAAAAGCAAGATGAGCTAAAGCCTGTATGTTTTATACACATAATAAAAATCCAGGTGTTTCCTTTGAGAGCAGAAAATGAGATAAAGTTTAATCAGCTTCATAAAATTTGCTACATCCTGAGTAACTTTAGACTTCAATAAACACAGCAGGGCGTTTCTGAGTCTGAATGCAGGAAAAGTCAAAACTTCTCAGTCGGTACCCGAGAGATTTGGGAGGAAAAAGACCCTTTGTCAACCGACACTCAATCCACACCTCTCTGAAGTGATCCAGGGGCAAAGCAATAAACACACTGTCACTTCTACTGCACTTTGACACACGTTCGCCCTCGACAAGTTCATTTTGCATTCACAGAGAGGCTTACCCCACTATACATCCTCCTCTCTACTTCCCCCCAAAAATGTGAGACTAATTATTCAAAACCCATTCAGACACAAGTATAGAAACTCGAGCAGGAATTGTTCAGTGTGGTGACCGCGGAGGCTAGCTGACAGACAAACATGGAGGCTGTGAAACAGTCGTCATCCTGACAGAAAGATGATACTGAGCAGAACTGCCTCCTGGTGTCTGGGACTTAATGAATAACATTTGGAAAATAAACCAAGTTATATGGAGATTAACCCATTTGCAAAATTGGCTTTTCAGTAATAAAAACATAAACACCCAAATCAGTCTCGTGTTATTTGAGGATTACTGCTTCTGGAGCGCCTCGCTAACACTTTAGCGAGATGAATAACAATAGGATTACAGTTTTTCAAACAACAGCATGTTATAATTGGAAAGCTGAAACATTTCCCATCACTTAACTACCAAAAAAAGTTGATGCAGATTCTCCGAAGGGCCGACTGGAGCAAAATTCTTCTCATTCATTTAACACTAAGGATTATTTCTCATAGCAAACACACTTGGCTGTTAAAACTTAAGCATCTTATTTGTTCACTTATAATGGAGAGCTGTAACAGCTGACCTTACTCACTCATGTGAATGTGCACTTTACTAAATGTCAGCAAAAGGATATCAGAACAAATGATCTTCTGGTGACTAAATACTTCCATTTCCTTAAAATCTGCTGAGTTTCCTATATTCAGCAATCTGATTCAAAACTACTTACAGCTCATTATAGAGAGTCACACCCCCCCCCCCCCCCCCCCCCCCTATTTATCAAAAACAGCAAAAAACAAAAAAA
>VUQK01019480.1:19790-30779 GCA_015106715.1 Bujurquina vittata
TTCCCCTCCAATTAAGAGGGTTAAGCGAAATGTCAAAAATAACACAATTTGGCCCTTTAAGGTACTTTTTTTGACATTTCGCTTAACCCTCTTAATTGGAGGGGAAGGCAAAATGTAACTTAAAGGGGCAAATTGTCTCAAAGTAAGGCGTGGGCCCGTGTTTGCGTGGGTTTTGGATGGCTAATGTCGCCTAATGCATTTCAGCTTTGCACACTAGCTTCTTTTGGACCTGCACACTTTTGTGCTGAGTGGCAAAACTAATTTGTAGCTGTCAGGGCATTAAAGTAAGTGCGGATGGCTGACAAGGCAGCAAAGGTTATTCTGTTCTCCCCCGGTTTGTCTCGGGGACATGGAATAATATTAACTGTATTTCAATTGCAGTAAAAAGTGAATTCCTTGAGTGCTCTCTGACACACACAGAGAAGAGTACATGCTGGTTTTGCACACTCAATTTAGCTCTTTTCTGAACTGAGGTCAAACTACGGGATGCTGAGGAGTGACAGCCGACAGCACTGGAAGCCTGGAACGGACCTTTGGCTGTTTTCTTTAAGTTGGAGTATTTCACACTGTCTGCATCCAGTATTTTAGTAGTTTAGATAGCAAATAAATGTAAAGCAACATACAAACCACTTAATGAGATGCAAACTGTCCAAGAGCAACTAGCTACACTAACTAGGCAGGACAAGTTGAGCTCCATTTTCAACAGCTCCCCATTTTCTCTTTGAGTCATCAGGTTTGGACATTATTCTTGGAGTGCTGCTATGATGCAAGTATCCCATTAGCTCCAGATAAAACAAAGACTTTGGCACTCCATACCCGAATGTATCGTGTTTAGCCCGTCCTCGCTCTCGCTCTCTCTCTCTCCTCCCTTTGGCTTCTTGGCATCCAGTTCGCCACATGAGGCCCTGGCCTGGGAGGCTTCAGGTTGTAGTAATGACACTGCTTTCACTAAACTGACTTCTTAAGACAGACGCAGGCCATATCAGGTTTCATGCTAAGGTCCGTTAAGCTGGTGACCCATCAGAAATACTGTGACTGTTTAGTTTTTCCTCTGTTCATAGCCACAAAGTATCAAGACCCGTGGCTACAAAACAGGAATGTTGCACACCACTGCTTGGGTGTGCACGGTGCTAGGCTGAGGTTACCCTCCTTTGGACACTTGCTTCAAGGAAGTTTCTGGTACTTATACTTTTCTCTATACCTAAGCAACACACACATTCACTACACTAAATAATATGTTTTGCTAGTGAAACGTTAATGTTTGGGTGAATGTGGAAAAAGCCTTGAACCGCCAGGACTCTTCGTATAATTTGGCTGTCTGCTCAAAATGACCAACAAGGGCTTTATAAGAGGAGGTAACAATGCACCCAAAGATCCTTGCATCAGATCTTCAGATGTCCTGATGGTAGAACCTGCTGGAAGGGTGATCATCTCAGCAGTGCTTCATCAATCAGGCCTTTATTTTGAAGTGGCTAGCAGGACAACACTGCTGGCTAAACGGTATAGCCTGCTAGTGCATGAATGGCTTCAGAACTCCTACTATCTTTGAACGATCCTTATTAGGAGACCTGAAAATGGCGATTCGCAGATGCTTCCCGTCCAACTTGATAGCACTGACAGAATTGGCTAGGAAATGCTATCCAAGTCCAAATGCTTAGTTTTTTACAGACTTACCCAGAAAGAACTGAAGCTCCATTAGTACCTTTGTAAATGTATCCATTTGAAATGTAATCTAAACCATAATATTAAAAAATACTAAAACTCTTTAAGTCCCATAATTGGCTTTGAAAGTGCAGCATAAAAGCAACTTCACATTGTCTCGCCCTCACTCTACCGCTGTACGTGTCAAGAGGCAATGTCGACACAAGCGCTCAGCAATAAATCGTGATCAAAAGACAAAGCGAGGCAGTGGGAGCATAACTCATGCGCGGTGGGATCACACATGTGGTGATCTCCTATGACTCTAGCAGGGCTTCTGTTCACTGTTGCCAGTAACTGTCACAGTGGCTTAAGGTTTTGGCTGAGCCTTCCAACAAGCAGCTCAGAGCAGGAACGTCCTGCGGAGAACAAAGACTTTCAACATGAGCTGCGGCCTAATGGGCAGAGAGTCAAGACTGCGGCGGGAGAGTTGCTAGTTTGAGTCCGTGCCGGGAAAATCTGTGTGGGGAAAGTGAAAAGGTGACATAATGTAACCTTGAGTGTCTCTAAGCTGGACAAATGGACAATGCAACATCTGCTATTGATTAGAACTGCAAGACATTTTCTACTGAAAGAAGGTCAAATCAATGGATAACGTAAAAATAAACATTATACTAAGTTTAGGGAGGAAAATGACTCATCTACGATCTCCCGGTAGAATACCGTTGAATCCAGAGCAATCAACCCTACTCATCCACATAGTTTAGTACGATGTAGCTTAATGAATCCTTAGGTGCAAAATTTGGTGTCCTGAGCAACTTTTGGCAGTGCACGTGACAACGGCAAGAAATGTAGTTCAAAAATGTAATTTTGTTCAACCATTTACCATAAAGGAAATCAAATTACATCCACTGCTTTAGTTTGCTGAGTCAAAATCTCAAAAGCCAAACTTGATCGAGGAGAAGCTCAAACAGTTAAAGATTTATTTGTGCACTTTTGCATCAGCATACACTGATACTCCTTCCTTGCTTAAAAATATATTTGTGCACTCATGCTTCTATAATGCCAAAAGTATTCACTCACCCATCCAAATAATTGAATTCCGGTGTTCCAGTCACTTCCATGGCCACAGGTGTATAAAGCAGCACCTCGGCATGCAGACTGCTGCTACAAACATCAGTGAAAGATACTGCAGAGACTGTGAGCCTGGAAGAATGGTCAGAAATTCCCATAAACACTCCTGAACGTCGTGGAAAGCCTTCCCAAAAGAGTTGAAGCTGTTACAGCTGCAAAGGATGGGCCGACACCATATTAAACCCTCTGGATTAAGAATGGGATGTCATTCAAGTTCATATACGTGTGAAGGCAGACAAGTGAATACTTTTGGCAAAATTGTGTATATTCAAAGTAAACTGCATGTCTTCCTTATTAGGCCTAAAAAATTATCATCCTTGGACTCAAATGTATAGAAAAGATTTGCACTTGTGCAAAATAAGAAAATGCATAATAATAGATCCACTTCAACTTGTAAATATTCATCTTTCAAAAAGCTGTTACTTTCCACAGAATGAGTCTTGAGGATACAGCAGAGTACACAGTAAAACGTGATGGTTACGGTTACACTCTCTCAAGCCCTACTGTGCACCTATCCAAACAGCATCAGTGGATCTAGTTCAAGTTCACAGGATGACCTCAGTCATTCCCTTCCAAATCAAGCTTATTGATATCAGAGCCAGAACCAAATCAAAGAGGAACATGATGACTATGAACAGCAGGGGTGAGGATTCAGCCTTAATGTCTTCAAGATCCCAGAAAGGGAAACAGACATTAAAATGCAATGCTAAAAAGAGACAGTCGTGTTGATGTATTAGGCTGAAATCAGCATCTTAATAGTACCTGAGTCTGTGGGTGAGTCAGTGCTATGCATCTTAACCACACAATAAAATGAAAAAGTTGAAGCTTGCAATATTTTATCTCTTTGGCTCTTCCTATTAATAATTCATTTGCCATAAAACAACTCCTAGTAATGTGTTCCATTCATGCTGTGACCACCCATGTTAACTGATGCACTGAAACAAGCCCGAGGAGCAAAAGGGCTGAAAAAAGGCAGTAAAGGCAGTACAAAACATGAAGGTAGCTTCTGAGTTGGAAAAATTAAGCCAGTAAGAAGCCAGTGGAGCCAGGGTGAGTGGTGGCCTAGAGGAGAAGAAGCAGGTTCATCACTGGGAGGACCCTGGTTTGAATCCCCAGGCTGGCATCATCGTGGGCCCCCGAGCAAGGCCCTAACCCCCCAGGTTGCTCTCCGGGCGCTGTGTGTGCTACGTACTCCATGTGTGATGGGTTAAATGCAGAGACTGCATGTATGTGACGTATAAAGCTCGTTCTGAACTAAATCTGCATTTTATCAGAAGGCCACCAGGTGGCGATAGCTATGGCTGCCAAAAGATCAATGTTTAATGTCGATCAGTTGGACAGCTGATACCTTCGGCTTCTTGCTCCTAGTTAACAAGGAAGTGATGTACCGAACACGGAGCTTCCTGATTGGCAGGGCTAAGTCGAGATTTTGAGTCATTAACACAAAGATGTAACTCAAGTTGTTTTCTCAAAACTCAGTTACCAAGTCTAAATTTTGGGACAACAACTCGTTACAGATGTTAAATTAATTTTTTTTTTATAGCGGCAGAAACAAGCTTCCATAAAATATATCTGCTCCATAGCAGTGGCCATGACTTCAAAAGGTGTAGTCTAGCACCAGCAGCATGTGGCGTGATTTTCTGAGTTTATCCCTCATGTCAGCATCCCTTAAATCAGAATCCTAAGCATTCTCAGGAGAAAAAAAAAAACATCCGCACCATATTGGCCGAGACTGCGGAAAGACGATGAACAGGAGGTATCCACACTTGCAGACTCTCGTGCGTGCACGGCTGCGCACGCTCACAGACACGGGGGGAGCAAATATGTCAACGCCCACACACTAAATGGAGCTCATCGTCATCATCAACTTACCTCTGATTTAAGCCATGTTTCCTGGACCCGTGAGCCAGATCGGCAGGCACAAAAAAGCAGATAAGTAATAAGGGAGGAGAGGAGGACTCCTCATTAAAGTGAGTTTAACCTTTGAGACAGCGTAAATCAAGCGTCCAGCCTTCCTGTGCCAGACCTCAGTGTGTGTTCTTGTTTTGCAGCTGCAGACAGTAACGTATACACGTGATAGGGCATTGGGTTATTATATAGGTATGATTTCGGGCTGGCTCCTGATTCATGATGCAGACGTCTGCATTGTGAAGAAGACATAAAAAGGTCTCAGTCACCTCATTTCAGATTTCCTCTCTCTCTGTTTATTGCTAGAACGGTATCCCATAATGCACAGGAACTGCAGACATGACTGGGATACCTGCGGTTCATGGAACTGATGCAACTTGTCTCTCTCTCAACTGGTTTGTTTCTGGCATTTTCTTAAACACACACACGCACGCACACACACACGCACACACACACAACCAGATAAAGTTGTAGGGTATCTAACCTTGCCAATTAGTCCCTGGCAGTGTTAGTCGTGATTAAAGAGTAAAAAGCCAACAGAACAAGGCACGGAAGAACATTACGACCCCGTGTAATAAAACTAAGTGGGGGAGCTTCTGCGGTCAGCGCACGTGCACGTCCAGACACCCTAGAGAGGTGTTATGGTGAAAAATGTTTCTCAGCATTTCTGCTTCGCCCGTCAAGTTCGAGTTAGTTTAACTCTGTAGAATTTAACAGAGACTGACAACACTTAGAAATGAGCTTTGTTGTTCCAGTAATCATCATTTGATATCCACACCCTTCCCCCCCCCTTTATATAATCACTACATTCCCAAAAGAAAATCACCACATGAATAGCTTGTGCGAGACACTTTCCTGATTCTTAGTCACTAGCGTGACCTTATAAACCGTCTGCTCAAGCCCAGGTGTGATTTTTCTGTTTTATGATGTTTTCAAAGCAGTAAATGGACCTATGGGATGTCTGATGGAGAGCGAACTGAGGAAAAATGCGGTCCAAGAGAAGTGACAGTCAAGAGCTACTGACAGTTATCATGGTAACATGTAAATAAGCAGAGTTAATGGCGAGCATAGTCACCATCATCCGAGACTGCACACGCCTCGGAGGGCCATTGTTTCAGGATATTTCAAAACATAATAAAAGGTGCACTTTTTTTCTTTTTAAAGGAAACCGCTGCTCCTCAGAATGTCTTCACTAAACCTAGCGAGGTGGAAAGTCTGAGTCACTGACAGATTTTGAAAGAAAATTAATAAAATAAAGCAGTAAAACTAAATCCAACATTTCCGAAACATGTGCGTGGGCTGACAAGGAGGGATGTAAACCGGAAAGCAAGCACATCTGCATCTTCACGTGCATCTGTTGTTTAGACACCGCCACCCACACAGCTTTACTTTCAGCAGCACGTCCTCATGGAAAGAAAAAATACCCTGAATTATATGGCCTTTTTGTTTACAGTGTAACTACTTTTAAAATAGTAGTCTTTAGAAACATGAACTGTGAATAGGAAAACACACGTAGCTTTCGAGCTTATCATAGCTTGTCAATCAACCAAATTATTAGTCATACTTTAAAGTCCTCAAAGCTGGAAAAACCCTGAAAGTCATCGGTCTTTAAATGGTAAATGGCTGGATCAGTGTTTTCTGAATTAGTGCCACAGCTGTCTGCAGGAAATGCTGTATAGATATTTTTCATCTGCTTGGTTCTGTTTATGCTTGACTTTGTGGGCAAAATGGCGACCAGCGTGAAACCGAGGGAGAAGTAGAGGGAAAAGGGAGCTCAAAGGGCAATTTTGGGCTTCCTGTTGAACATAAAAATCACAGGAGCTTGTCTCGTTTCTTGTCTTTGTAGGTTCACAAGGATAACACAGTGACACGTGGCAGGTAAACGTGGATCTTCTTTTCAGAGCCTCATAACACAGACCAGAAGTCACACGGTCCAATCAGATTCAGGTGCCTTCAATGATCCATAGAGCCAACCATTATTACAGTGTATTACATACATACTCGCTCACGTCACTGAATTAGGAAGCTAGCGTGGCATTTAATGTTTAGCATTAGCAAGCTAATGCTAGTTAGCGGCCACAGCGGGCTATGATGGACCTCCCCCTGTCTATCTACTGTATATAGGGTCAACTGAGTAGTTTGGGTCCTGAAAAAGCGCCAACCTCACTTGTCAGTTAACTGTATGCATCACTTACGCATTATACATTTTTACGCCCTCATGCTAACACCCCTCAACGTCATAAACGTCGGGATTCATTTCAGTTTTGACCGAACAAGTTCCAGGTTTTCCAACACGAGCCTCAGCATCTCTGGCAATCAAACTTAAAGCTGAGCGCGAATTAAAATATTTAATATTCCACCATGGCGTGCATTTGGAACCCAGTTTTCCGCATGGGGTCAGCCCGGTAGCTTTTGGCCATCAAAGTGTACGCGCAACACCAATGTGAGGCTAATACGAGCGTTTGTGTGCACGTTGTTATTCTACATGAGCTTCATGTTGTGAGCTGGAATGGTGTGAGCCACGATCGTCCGGCCCTCCCACGGCTTCATCAATCACAGCGTGACATTGAGTGGCAGGATAATATTGTTGCTGCTAGTTGATTGGGAAGTCTCCCCTGTTGCTGTGTGTACACGTCAGCCACAGAGCGAGCGCGAGTGTGTGCCTTCGTGCGTTATTCTGTGTGCCTTCTTGACTGGGGATGAGTGGGCGTCAGTGATTTTGTTTTTTTGCCGTCATGCGTGCGCATGAGAGCGCCCGTATCATCTGAGCAGGTATTAGTGCATGTGTGCAGCCGATTTGCGAAGCGTGTCGCACACTGTAGGCGCGCACAACACACACAGTGGGTGTACTTTAACTCCTTGGCGCCTGGGTCTTCCTGTAGCGCTGGAGCCGGGCTGTGCACCGCTGGACAGGCTCTTCCCGTTAAGGGCCCTGTGGTTACGGTGGGACCATGTGCCCATTCACCACTGTTTGTTTTCTATGTCATTATGAGTCCAGCACTCCTTCACTGACCGGCCCCATCGAAATAGTCTCCTTTGTTAGGCGCACTCTCTCCCTCGTCACAGAACCATATAAAAACATTTGGCTACATACACTTAGGTGTGCTTAGAGGTGTATGTCCAAATCACACATTCACCCTCCCCTTCAGCCGTCTCTAATCCACATGCGTGCACGTCCACACACACACACACACACAGACACACACACACACACACAGCTTTCCATTCACTCCTCTCATAATGTTTCTTTACTTAACATTTAGAGTTCCTGAAATAGGAATGTTCCTGAATCAAAACTGTTTCTTCAAGGGAGCACTCACTGAAACGCCGATACCGTTTTAGTCCTTTGGTGCGTCCCGCATTATTTTGTTTGGGGAACTGCACACCAACTCCTTTGCGAAGCAGGTCTTTCAGAAATCATTTGATTATGATTGGTGGCACGCGGGATATGCGCGAAACAGGAGATATTTCGTGCCCTGGCAGTATCTTCGTGTCACTTCTTTTCCCTGCAGTGAGTGTTGTTTTTGAGCGAGGACCATCTCAGATCCAGTTGGTAAATCTGGGCAAATGTTGTGCTCAGGATATGAGATGGAGAGTGAGGGATAGCCACTGGTAATTGCGCAGATCCGGACAAACAGCAGGTAGGCACAGGAACACTTTTTGTAAGGTGGAAATAAGCCATAATACACTTTAAATCTGCAAATGGAAAAACAATATACCCTCACTAACGTGTCCTCTGCGGTCTAGACAGACAAACACATGCTTCAGGGTGAGACTAAAGAGAGCAAAAAGCAGTCAAGTAGAATGTGTACGACAGCATTTTGTAGAAGGTTTAGAAATGCCGTGGCGGCGTCAAGCTCAGCATTAGTTCAGGGAGGTCATGAAGTCACGTCAACTGGCAGATCAGCCGATCCTAATGCCCGCCCACATCACCTCTGCTGAAACACTTATGTGTATGCAAATGACACATTTTATATAGGGAGCACCATTTAAGCTGCTTTAGCCTTGGTGCTATAACTCTGCAAGTCGCTTTGCAACCCACCTCCAGCTACAGGCTATCATTGCAGTGCCACTGCTCACCGAAAGTGGGCAACCACAGATCGCCGCAGAGTCTTTGCTTCTGATGCAATATTCAGATGGTAGGTCAGAACTTGGCCGCCACCACCCGCAACCCCGACACACATACGTCACAGTCATACCTGAAATATACACAACTATTGAGTACAATGGCAGTGATCTGGCTGTTATTTGCTTACAAGATTAAGTCATGAAAACATGTTTATGTGTATGTGCACTCTCACATACACACACACACACACTCACACATGTTGGGGAGTAGCCTTTTTTCCTACAACCACAGGCGCCCTGACCTGTCTGCCTTGTCACCGTTTGATGATGTAATCTGGAAGGTTCCAGCTCAGTAGCCACCATACAGCAGCACACTGGGTGGAGAGGGCAGGTGCTCCACATCACAGTCTCTCCATAAACACACACATATGCATGCACACACACACACACACACACACACTGGTTCAACCACAAGCGTGCCCATGTATCAAACCCCACCCAGAACAGCCTCATTGTCCCTGGCAGCATTCACTTTTTCAAAGTAAAAAACATCAACTTGCTATCCACCCATTATGGAAGCCACATAATTGTAATAATCACAGACTTGGGGGATAAATCAAGAGATCTGCAAATTAAAAAACCCCAAAGACTCCATCTGAATGACAAGAATGAACCACACTTCTATGAGAAATCAATTAAAACTCAATCAAGAGCAAAGAAGCAGTGAGGAGCCGCTCGCTTTTATACGTCACGAGCAGAAATGAACTCACCGCAGCCCGAGGGACTGCAGCTTGTGGTCGCTGTAGTGTACACTGGGTGACTCGAGTGTGTCAGTGGTGCCACTTTGATTCGCATCCAACCAATAATCCCTTCATGTTTTCCATAAAGATCAGTACATGAACTGAGAAAATAACCAACAAAGATCCTCCAGTGGGAGGCCAGCTGTCGAAGGACATTTAAGAAGAACGATGCACTTTATTTTGTAAAGACTAAAGATGGATCTATTGCGGAGGTCTGGCTATTATTGTGTGAGGATTGAAGTTTGTGAAGAGGCTAAAGTGAAAATAAAAAGAAGCAGATGGAGTCGCTAATAAAGATAAATGCTGCAGATCTGAAGAAGTGAGAAGAGCCGTACTGTGTGGTCTTCATTCTGAAAGTATTATTCTTTTTTTTTTTTTAAAAGAAGCTACTTTCGGCTGCTCTGTTATTCACAGTGGTCAGCTTTGAATATTTGATTTGGCAGATTTTAACGCCAGATTCCTGACGCGACTCGTTTTTCCCTCCCGTGATCGAACCGGGGACCTTTCACTTGTTAAGCATTTGTGTGAACCACTTTGAAAAAAGTTAAGCTATTGAAAATCTTCAGGAGGCAAATCAACTACACATCCCAGAAACAACCGATCAACTACAATGGCAACGATTCCACACTAACTGCACACAAGACTCATTTACTGTAAGATTAATTCATTCATCCTAAAGGGGCACTAGAAAGACAGCCTGATGGACTGATGAGGACTATGGGGAGACACACAGAATAAATACACATCACAGAGAAACCGCTAAGAAGGATGGGTGGACTAAATCAGGCGGGAAGAGAACAAAGAAAGGAAAACACATTAAGCTAGATGAGGAAATATCTGACAACAATAAAAGGGCATGCAAGTGAAAGAAAGAGCTGCACAGGCCTAGACACTGTTCAGCAACCATCTGGCAACCGAAGGTCACTAAAGAAAAGCATGTATTCCCCGACCGGTTGCTGGAGTTTGCTGGCAGTTGCAAGGTGAAGGTGAGGTATGCGATATTGCACCGACAACCTCCTTGCGATTGCTGTGGTCGCTGGCAGGCTGCTGCAGTTGGCTGTTGTTTGTATGGAAGGCACCAATTTCTCTGCAAACATTCGCCAACTACTTTATGAGTGCAACTGTGAACAGCGCGACGCAAGCCACAAACCGAGAGTAAAAGTTGCATCTCCCGAAATGAGACGAACTTTCTCCATTTCCGGTTCGTGTTGCAGTTTTTTTTAAGTTTTGCTACTGCTTGGCAAGTGTATGCAGAGAAGCTGGCAACCTCCAGCAACCAATTGCCCGCAGGAAATACACATTTTTCTCTAGTGACCAGTGGTTGCCAACCAGTCTGACTGGGGCCTAACACACACAAACACACACAGAATAAAAAGAGACATGAGGAAAAGGGGAAAAACTATTAAACTGCGAGCTGAATGAGACCCGCATTTGAATATCG
>VUQK01019486.1:19214-31892 GCA_015106715.1 Bujurquina vittata
TTTTTCACTGTCTTTTTTTTTTTTTTTTTTTAGAAATTTGTGATAAGATGGATCTCTCTGTGGAAGTTTTCCACAGTTTTCCACACGGCAAACTATATTTTAGCTGTCAGGCTATGCACAAAGGGATGCAGCAATTACAATCACCGGGTTTCTTTGTAGCTGTGTCCGGGGATGACACATGGCCATTACAGCGTTCTGGATCAACTGTCATGATGACACATGCTTAACTATCAGTACAGCTAAAAATAATGTTAATTTTTTTTAAAAAACAAAGAAAGCAATAAACTGAAAAAGAAAAACGCCATACTATTAACAAACATTATGCAAAGCTGCTATAAAATATAAAAATGAAAATATACAAGAGATATAGTGATTTCTTTTTCACCCTTTGGTCCACTCCTACAGCGCTGTGAAAAAGCCCCCCCCCCTTCCGGATTTCTTAATTTTTGCATATTTGTTACATTCACATGCTTCAGATCATGAAACACAGTTAACTCATTATTTAACAAAGGGGGTAATCACTCTTTTCCACACAGAACCAGGTAGGTTTGGATAACTTTTTTCCCCTTAATAGATGAAATCCATCATTTAAAAACTGCGTTTTATATTAACACCGCTCATCTTTGTCCAGTATTAAATTTTGCTTGATAATCTAACACATGCAATTGTAACAAATATGCAGATAAAATAAAATAAAAATCAAAAATGGGGCAAATAATTTTTCACAGCACTGTATCCACAGCTACTAAGCACGCCAGTTGTGTTCAGCCAGTTAGAATCCAGCGTTCAGCATTTCATTATAGTTTATATTTGTCTACTTTCTTATATAAGCATGCTTAGAGTTTCAAGTGGTCTGACTGGAAATAGCAGTGTTTACTAACCACCAGGTAGCCTGTACGCAGGAACAGAACCACACCAAAGATGTTGATCATGCAGGTGGTGAAGACTCCATCCCAGGTGCCGAAAAGCACCGGCTCCCACACGAACAGTTTGATCCTCCACCACGGCTGGCTGGACTGCTGAAAGCCCTAAACACAGAAACACAACTGTAAGCAGCACTGGCTGATCTGAAGATGCTTTACTTTAACAACAGCAAGACCTACAGTGATCCAACAAATAAAAAGTCCTGTTTCATTCGAATTGACACAGTGACCTTAGTTACCTTTGCATCTTCATGGAACAGATCCTGGACATGTGCGTTTGGATTAGTATCAGAAGATTCCCCCATCAACAGGCCTTTCCCAGCTCTTTCCTGCTCACAGGTGTATACCGTCCAACCGACTGGTAGGGTTTCCATTGCAGCCTGCTGGTGTACAGTGTTGGAAAACAACTATGTGAAGAAAATAATTCACTTCATTATTTCTTTTTGTGCACAATGGGGAAATATTTTTACTGCTGAACTAAAGTGCAATCAAACCTTAAAAATAGATGATTAATACACGAAAAGTGCATAACTATTAGGCAACTAAATCACTAATAGAAGTGCAACAAATAACACAATATGACACAGGTTAGCCTTTCAGAAACATTCAGAGACCAGTATAACCACGCTTCATTTTAACAAGTGCTACAGACTCTTCCTCCCACACTGTCCCCATCATTAATAAGTGACCACAGTGCAGTAGCAAGATCACTCGCCCTTCAAATCACTGTTCTGTTTTTATTTCCCTGCATACCGTTGCATGAGGCAGGCATACAATCACTGTTTTGTCATTTGAGTTCCACAAACACATATTGGAAAATATGGACTTAACTTTGACTTAACATGCTTCTGTGCTCACACTGAGATATATTGTGTAACAGAATATCGTGTGGCCTTGGTGACTTCATCGATGTTAGCGGTACAATGCTTAACACATTTTTTAGATCACCACCCAATGTAAGATTTATGTTCTAAATTAACAGTATTGGTAATTACTACATTTTGAGCTACATTTTTTTAGTTTCTGTAAGTTAGTCCACCAGTATGCACAAGCCTTTTAATCAAAATTATATTTTTAATGCTAAAATATTATTATTGTTATGCATTCATTTTTAACTTTACCGTTTTACCAAAAAGCAGAAAAAAATAGTATAGCACATTATTAATTTTTGATTAAGATGCCAAATTATAGTCATTTATTTGCATTCCAGAACAGAAAATGTGGTTTTAATGGTTGAATGAATTTGATTTTCCTAAAAACATAATATAATTTGTAGTTTTAAACAAGTATTTGACAGATTTCTAAAATATTTTTGTTTTCATGAAAGGTGGTCTAATAACTTTGTTAAGCAGTGTAATGTATTGAATTCTAAACTACTAAACTACAGTTACCCCATTTAAAAGAAATCTTTCTTAATATCTATAAAGCACTACCTCCCAAATTTGTGTTGTATTGTTGCAATTGTTGGCCTAGCCAAATAATATTTATAAGATGTAATCTCACTACAATGTTAGTTATTCTCTGCAATACGTGCATCCTGATACCCCGAAAAGGATTTAAAAACATATATGCTCTCAGTCCTGTTAAGTATAATTTTTCCAAAGCACAAATGATACACTCTAAAATTAAAACTGGAAAAACATGCATAAGCATGAGTTAAAACTCTTTTCCTCTTTTACTTAATTAGACTAATTTATTTCTGTTCAGCACTTACAGTGAAGAACTCGTATTTCACTGTAAGAAAAGATACCACAGCATCTGACTGGATGAGTGTGGCGTGTTGATCACAAACCCTGTATGTATTGGGACCATATGCAATCTGTGACTGGGACATGCAGTTTCCCCCCTGGCAGCTTCTGTAAAGAATAGCACTGTTTATCCTGGTTAAACAGCAACAAGGACAGCATGAAGACAACCCGGATCCAGCAGGGTGTGCTCCTCGGCGATTTGACTAAAAACATGAATCGCGTCACGATTGTTTAGCGCACTATTTTCCTCATAAATACACGCAGCACTAAAGAAAACTTGTGAATTCATTGTTTCCAACTTAGAAACGCAAAATGCTACAGCCTGGACTTTGAATTACTTGACTCCTGGGAAAAAAAAAGAAGTTCTGTTTGTGGCGAGAGAGTATTACAGAAAATCTAATACATTTAAATGTCCAAAATCGGGTCCTGGTGGTGTTTATGTGCCATTTTGCAGACTGAAGGATCTTAAAACGTGTTTTGTTTGTTTGTTTGTTTTCAAGCTGCTTCTCAGCCAAACTTGAGTCAGCAAAACCTTACCTTTCACAGTCTCATTTCATTCACCGCTTTCAAAAGATAAGGAAAGAAAAAAGATCTCATTATTCCCCAGGTTTGTTTAAATCCAGTCAGTGTGACAACGTGTTGGTGATACGGATACGTCAGCTGCCAGCAGGTAACTGAGGCATGCGCTTACTGGTTACCTCTCCAGGGTGTGTTGCATGGTGCGTTGGAGCGTTTGCATGTTTGTCCTGAAGTGGGTACTGCTGACTACCGGCTGAAGGTGAGAAATGCACGCACATACCTTCATCTTTTTATTTACTGAATTTTTCCTGAAACACGTTTGTATTTCCAAAGTTATCAAACAGATCAGAATAAATACTTATCTGAAAAAAAAATATATATTATTGCAGGCTCTGGGGGAGGCCCATCCACGACTCAAAGTGCTCCATTGTGTGTTTTTCTCTCCAGTCATGCTTTCGCTGCATGAGCAGATTATTTGGGATCACTGTCATGCTGAAAAAAAATCATCTCTGTGTTTTTGTGACGGGCTGCTGTATGAAAGTGCCTGAATATACCATTTAAAATGGGTTCTTTGCAATGTTTCTGTTATGTAGACACAACACTGGTTCATCCCTTAAGTTAGGTGCCTTTTTATCCTTTCATAAATTTGTGCCAACGAACAACAATAAGGAACAAAGAAAGTTCTTTGAAAATGCCAGAAAGCCTGGAGAACTACGGGTCAAGACCAATTTAAAAATGACCAGGAAGCAAAGTGTAACGGGAACGGAGAGGCGGCTCAAGATTCTTGCACAATACTGTCCCAGCAGGAAAGCACAGGTGTATTTGAGAGCCTACTTTCACTTGGGGAGGTCCTGTTGTTGCGTTTGCCGGTTCACCTTCATGGTTCACTAGGCTGTGAAAAAGGCTTACAGAGCTTAAAGAAAATTAATATGAAACTATTTTGATATACACTTCAACATATTTTTCCATCAAAAACATCAACTAGTCTGTTTCCAACCTTCTCCAATGTTTGAATTTCTGCTTTACACTTGTACCGCATTATAAACTGAATATATCATCGGGTTTAGGACCTGTTGGAGAAGACGTCTTGAGTTGTCCCCTTGTACCTTCAAAATTTACTTTTCAACTGTACTGTACAGTAGGTGTGTACAAGTATGTACATACCTACTGGAATTCTATTCTCCATCAAATTCCCCTAACGTGTCATAACTAATGTCACAACTCTTTATCTCTCTCTTTTTTCTGGCTGCTTTTCAGCAGCAAACACATTTTCACCATTTTTTTTCCTTTCAGACGCAAATCCACCAGCAGCTGAATGGCTTCTGTACATCAACAACAATTCAAGATTACATACTGTGAATTGTTTATTTATAAGGACATGACAAACAACAGTCAAGAAACAACAATTTAATTGCTTACAAATCATAATATACTGCAAAAATCTAATCATATGGGTTACTTGACTGAAAATAATCAGCTACAATTAAAGCTGCACATTATCCATAAAACAAGTTCACTTGACCCAACAAGTCAGAGACCATGCAGAATAAACCGAACATAAGAACAACCTTACTGTGAAGCAGGAGGCTTCCTCATCAAATTCCACAAAAGAATGAAAAAGTTCAGATTCCCGTCTGTATTTGAAAGACCTTGACACAAACGACTAAATGAGGGTAGCGAGAGAGACTGCATATGATATACTGTACATATCAGTGCTTTAAATGACGTTTCAAAAATAGCTTTTTATCAAAAAATTCAGATCTTTTTACACACGCGCGCGCGCGCACACACACACACACAAAAGAAATTTCTCTAGCTTATACAAGGACACTTATGGTCAGGTTACTGACAATAGTTAATTAAAAGGAAACATCATAGTAGAAACATCACACACTTCATAAATCTTCATAAACCTCCAATAGTTTTCCACTTTAACTGAATTCAAAATTCTCCAAGAACTAAATAGGGCACAATTTACAACAGCAGAATTTCTATCTGTTCTGTGCTTTTAAAGATTGCTTAAAATGTAAAAGAAAAAAGAAAAAAAAAAAAAGGGGTGTAGCTAGTGTGGTATTTCTCATTACTTTTAAGTCATATTTTAACACAAATTTAAGCAACTCATAAGTCTTGTATGGAAGCTTGTTTCTACCACTGAAAAATAAATTCTATTTATTTTTGGTTCAGTTTCCATACTGTCAACTTTAAATATCTGATGTTGAATAACTCAGTTCAATATATCGCAGGGCTGAAAGATTTCAAAATTTCCCAGTTTTATACAGTAAAACCCATCACGATAAACATTCACAAACCTAAATTCACTTTAATCAGCAATTAAACTGTTTTTTTTAAGCCAATTTTCTTCTGATGCAGTGGAGAACTATGCACAAAAGCCACATTTTCTCAATATTTAATCTCATAAATGCTTTAAAACAAATTAACTTGCCTTCAACTGACAACAAGTGTTTCTTGCACACGCCTTGCCTTTCTATTGACCAAAAAAAAAAAAAAATCTAACAGTACTTCTCAGAGCATAAAAATATACAATGTATTTACAGCAGGATCTTTCTATACATTCTAGAGGGAATGATCATTGAGGAAAAATAAAGTATTCAATGAATAATATGGTGCCGTCTGTCCCTGATTGTCAGTGGAGCATTAACAAGAGGGAGCTCAACATCGGTTTGAAACCTAAACTGGAAGGCGCATTGAAGGAAAAAAAACAAACAAAACAAACAAACAAACAAACAGTGTTTAACACAATAGCACCTACAACATGGGAAACAATCAACAGTGTAATGAAGTACAGAAGAGACTTAACTCATTGCCACTCCTGTTTAAAACTGCATGGTTTCAACAAGGCCTGTACAGACGAATCTCACTAGAAAATTCCAGCAAATCAGTGATTATCTGCAAAACTAGATTAAAACCTAAATCTGTACTTACACACATACTGCAGAAGAGTCAATGAAACATTAACTCCTCCCAACTACAGTTAATATGTTGATTATTAAGTTCGGTGATATGAAATTCTAGAACAGTACAATATTTTTATATTGTACAAAACTAAATAAAGCTCCCAGATCTCAACATATTGAGTGTGACTACATTGATAGCTTATGTGCTTGTTTGTATTGTGCAAGTGGAATTAGTAGCCTTAGAGCATAGACCAGGTAAAAATAAACGCATCATGTAGGAATGACTGAAGGAAATGGTAATATTTCTTTTAAAACAAGGCACAAAATAATGAAACTGTGAAACCACGCATCGATGCTTATGTTTCAGAGAGTTCATTTTAATCAAGTTCTCTTAAACATGAGGGGATCTAAACTTTAAGCTTGTTTCCCTTACGCGAGCATCCTTTTAAGTGACAGGAGAAAAGTGAATTAGTTTGAATTTCTAATTAACCTAATTAAGTGGTTAGTTTCACTAATCTCTTAAAAGTAACTTATACTCACTGTTATAATCTAGTATAAATGTACATGTGAATAAATGTGCAAATTGTGTGAACACTAAGCACAATCCTGAATCCTTTTAAGTATGTTAACTATAGAACCTATCGATTATCCTGCAACCATTAAATGTGTGCAGCTATTTGACACCAAAAACTTTATGTTTGGGGATGACAAAAACTTAAAAAAAAAAAACAGAAAAACCCCCAAAGCTTTCCATAAAGCACAGCTCATCCATTTAATCACAAGGCCTTTCCTGCACTAGTCATGTTTGTAAGATCAGTGCCCAGAAATCCAGCCACAAAGGGAACACATTAATCCTCATGATTACCCAAATTAGACCCAATCTGCAAAATGGAGAGCGAACTAGATCCCAGATAGCTTAAACACAATCAGTAAAATCTGTCCTGTACCATTCATTACACACATCCTGTGGAATTACCCACTTTAGGTGAGAATAAAGCAACTTTAACATGAAGTAAAGTTTGACTAAATTATTGTGTTGTCATCTTTGTGATAGCAGACAATTTAATTGCTGGAATAAAAAGTGGGGGGGGGTATCACATATGAACAAGGGGAGGTAGCTACAGTTAAAAAACAAAACAAAGAAAGCAAAAATCTACCACTGCCATAGGGGAAGGGTACCTCACTGGGGGCAGAACAACTTCTGTTAGCCCTGTTTCATTTTTGCCAAGGCTGTATTTTCCTGATTGCATTTTTTACAGTTGCGCCATTTCCTATCCTCACCTGCTTTTACTTTGCTGTCCTATAATATATAATAGGTCATTTCTTTTTAGATTTACTTGCACCTGAATGACAGACTTTGATATACTTTTTACTTTAGAAAAAAATAAAACACAAAAATGGGGATATTGATAGATTTGTACATCCCCGCACCACCCGTCACCCAAAGCAGTCAAACTAGGAAAATAAAAGGTGTACAAAGATGCAACCTACATTTTAATAAGTGTAAATATTGCATTAAGCAGCAAGAGTGACATGATCATTAACTGTGCAAGGCAAAATGATTGACACAAACATTAAACATAATGGCAATGGAATGAGAGAATATTAATCTCCTGCATTACACTTTGGTCGCTTAATCTCATAATGTACATTCTGGAGAAAGTTTTTTTTTTTCTTTCCAAAGGGGAAACGCTAATTATGGTATGATTATCATTTTTCAGTATTCCTGTTTAAGAAATTTAGACCCCTCTAAAAACAAAAAAAGACCCCTTGTTTGCAGTGGGATTTGATTTGGCAAAAACAGGAAAGACGAGATAAAGTGCCACAGAAATTATGAACAGAGATGAACGCTCCCACCTCCATTTCATCAGCCAAATGATTCACTGGTTGAAACATCAGGAGAGGAGTTCAGTTGAGACCTGGTCTCAGTGACTCGAACTAAAGGGAACTCTGAGAATTCTGTGCTGTGTCCTCGAACTTGTCCATTGGCAACAACAAACTGTGAGGAGGATCCGGATCTTGATGTCTGGAAATGAGATTTGAAGTTCTGATCAAAGGAGCTTATTTGAAAAGTCTGTAGGATCCCTTGTGAAGAATCAGTCTTTTTTGAGGGCGAGACCTGCTCCAGAAAGTCCTCCTCAGCTGGGGACACTGCAGAGGGAGGGGTGGTCTCGTCGCCTGAAAATGAAAATGAGTGCTGGGAGTCCCCAACCAGCAACCCAAAGTGAGGTTTCTCTAAAGTGGACCTTAGTGGCGAGCTCATCCCTGATTTGAACCTGCTGGGAGAAGGAAACTGTTTCTCTGTAGAGAACAGAGGCTGTCCAGCTAATGTGGGGTTTTCAGAGACCAAGCTGAGGCTCTGGCTGGTCAGGTAGCTGTCATTCTGGCTGGTTCTCTCCAGTGCTTGCTGGAGAAATTTGGAGTATTCTTGCAAGAGACTCACTTTCTCAGTAGGTGGCTGAGCCTGGGCACTAGACGCTCCAAGGCTCTCCACAGGGCTGCTGTCGGAAACATCGGAGGAATTGATAGATATACTTGAGGTCACCTCTGTGTCAGCCACACTGAAAGAAATATCTGACTGCCCATTAGCTTTGTTGGAGTAGTGGTCCAACAGCGTCTGAAGAACCTCATCAGGCAAAACATTCTTGTCATGAGGAGTCTTAATCTCCGTGTTCATGGGTTGAGGCTCCAGAATGGTGGCGGGGACAGTTTCATCGATGACGGTTGACACCACAGTTTGTGTAACAGGAGGCTGAGAGGAGATGCTGCTCGTGTTCAGGCCATAATCCCGGCTGTTATTAGCCATGGCAGCTTGAAGGTAACGCTTCTTCTTGAGAAACTGCATTGCGTCATCATAGTTTGTGCTGTTGGTTGCTGGTTTCGTTTGTCCTCCTTGAAGAGTTTCAACTGACTCGAGTTCACTGTTACCTTCTACATCCAAGAGGCCTTGCTTGTCCACAATTTCAAAGGTGTACTGTGTGACCTTAGCATTTTCCTCAAAGGAGGGCAAAGTGGACAAGCAAGGAGGAGCTTGTTCACTAGACTGCTTAAGACTCCGCTTGGGGACTTTCTTCAGAACTAGCTTAGGAGAAGTTGTTTCTTCTGATGAGACTTCTCCCTCTTGGTGTTGATTAGCCGTTTCTACAGGAAGTTCCACAGAGTAGTCAGCAATCACATACTCATGTTTGACTTTTGAAGACACAGCATATAGAGAAAGACCTTCCTTCTGCTCCTCTTTCTCCTCTGTTTCAACAACAGCAAAAGTGTGCCCTTCCGTTTGGGCCGTAGTGGAAGCTCCCGAACTCTTGTCTGCACACTTTTGGCGCTTTTTCTTGGGCAGCGAACACTCTTTGGCAACAAAGGGGGACCCTAAAGAGTCTGCATCACGCAAAGGTCCCACTTTACCGGCACTCTTGTTTGCCTTTCGCTCTCTGTTCTCGTGGCACATTCTTCTGTGCTTTAAAACCCGGTCTGTTCTGGAAAAGTACTGCAGAAAGAGGACACAATGCATATATTTTATAAGTATTATAGAAAAAAAAAATCAAAAAACATTCAGTGGTTCATCAAAACCCATTCTACTTTCTATTCTTTAAACTTATACTTTCATTGATAATGACATCCTATTTAACTAGCTCACACCAGCAACAGCGCCTTCATTACTGGTCCTAATATTCGGTTAATAACTGGCTGAAATTTAAGTTCACCGTTTTACTCTTCCAGTTTACTTTCTACACCCATAAAGACCTTTAATGAACACTAAGAGAGCGTGTTTTCATATCTAATGTGTTTGATTTGGTTAAAGCACACTCAGTCCACTTAGCATGGCAAGTAAGTTGAATGCCAAACACACCATTTAATGAGACTAAGATAGTTTTAAGCAGACTGTTTTGGTCTAAATGCAAATGGCCTAAACACATTATGTTACTGTGCACAATTTCACAAAAGCTAAACTACTTTTAAAAAGCTGTTGTTTACAAATAGTTTAGTAAACTTTCTGTTCTTTATAAGCAATGTAAATGTAAAATGTTAGCATATCTGTGAAGAACTTTAGCCTGACCAGACAATCAAAGACAGTTTAAGTTGTAATATTTGGTTTAACATTTGTATCCTTGCTGTGCTACGTCAGTTCATGAAGTCAACCAAAAATATGGAGAAGGTCATCCTGGCTCGACCTGTTTTTGGAATGGACTGGCATTTACATGACACTTTTCACTTAAAGCACTCTACACTACCAACCTCAGCTACCTTTTTTCACGCAATATTTATTCCATGCATTCAAGTGCTTTATCTACCTTGCACCCACACCTACTGACAATTTAGAGCCACCAGTTAATCTAACAGTTTTATCTGGGAATGTGGGAAGAAACCAGAGTACCTGGAGACAACCCAAGCAGGCACAGGGAAATCACGCAAACTACACAAAGAGGCCCCCAGCTGACTAGAAGATTTGAAACAAGAAACTTGTTGCTATGGGGTGAAGGTGCAAACCACGGCACCACAAGCTCCTACCACTCAAGTACACAAGTCCATTGAGACCATCTTTGTTAAATGGTCTCGGTGCAGTTGTTCTGATCAGCACTCGAGTGCAAAAAGGAAACAGAATTCACATTATGGAGAGTTTCTTTGCAAAAGTCTGTACCTGGTGACAATAGTCGCATTGGTAGGGCTTCTCTCCACTGTGAGTCCTCTTGTGTCTCTCCATGTGATACTTCTGGATGAACCTCATCCCACACTCATCACAGCGAAAAGGCTTCTCACCTAGAGGAAAGGACAAAAAGAAATACAATTTATTTCAAGGATTAATAATAATAATAAAAATTTATGAATTCTGACAAACTGTGTTTGTCACTCACCAGTATGGATCTTCTCGTGTCTCTGGAGAAGATATTTCTGAATAAAGCGCATGTCACACTGGCTGCACTGAAATGGCTTCTCACCTGCATTTTCAGTAAGGTATATAAACAGTGGCATGTCATACAATGCTCAAGGCAACTTTTCAGTTTTAGCTTAGCACTTCCTCATTTGATGACATATCTAATTTCACAGCAAGACTTTTAATATTTTTAGACATGTCAGGGTAATTCATACCAGTGTGAATGAAGACATGCCTCTGTAGATGGTAGTTCGTTCTGAATGCAGCATTACAGTGAGCACAGACGTGACACTTTGGGTTTGGTATACTCAATGAGCCATCGTCATTGATGCTGAGAATCTGCATAAATAAAAGAACACATATATGGCTGTAATGTTTGCTTCATTTTCACAAGTGCCACTGGTTATTTAAAAATGTATAAATTGCTGAGGTTGAATTCACCTTTGCTGGTGATCGCTGCTTCCTTTTTTTCTTCTTGGGACATGTTGTCAGGTCCTTGATTGCCTTTTTGTCCTTCTTTATATAGACCGCTGGCTCAGACAACTTCAGTTCCTGCTTGATACTCAACTGTAAAAGTAGGACCATAGTCATTTAGACATTTAATATGACACATGACCTACTTTAAGGGCCACCTAGCCAGCCAGCACTTTATCCAGGTCAGACAGGTGCAACTGGGCAAGCAGCGTATAATCAACCATACAGTTGCTTCAGGCATAAAACACCAGAGGGAAGCCTCGGGTCCTTAAAAACCCAAGACATGCTGAAAGCTTACATCTGGCTAGGTGGCCTGGGACAACTTCCGGTCCTTTGACTGGCATTTTAAAATTTATGGAGCCACTTTGCAGCTTTCTAGAAATAACCTGTCTGTAATAATTACAGAAAGGCAAACAACAGAGACCACATAATTCCAGCTCTTAAAGTTCCTAAAGAAAAGCAATGCTTTAAACCTGACTCTGACAGTGAGTTCAAATTATCCTCAATGTTACATTCTTAGAATAAAAGTTACTCTTTAAAAGTCCACATTTACAGTATATTTATTCTATCTGGTCCAGAAGTTCAGTAGAGTGCAGAAGAGTGCACCAATAAAAATGTTCTGAGCGTGAACCAGGGGGTTCATTTTGAGCTGTTCAATGCAAAGTCTACATAAAATGCACAAACAAAAACTCACTTTGATCATGTGGAGACCGTATTAGTACCCACAGAAATAATCTTATAAAAATCTGAACTACTGCTAAACCAGCATGAACTCACTGGCATATGAAGCAAGCAGGGAAACTTATTCGTGAGTTTTAGGGGGAAATGCGCTCCCACCTCGGCTCCTCCCTCCTCTTCTCCTCCAGCAGTATTCTTTGTCATTTCCTCCTGCATCATCAGCTGCTCTGGAGGGACCAGGTCATGAGTGACCAGTGAGCCTCGAGTCAAATCCTCGTCGTCGTCTTCGTCATCATCATCCTCAGCTAGCAGAGGGTGGTTTGCCAGTGATCGTTCCCCTAGGGTCATCACCACCAGTCCTCCTCCGCTTCCCAGGCCAACTCTCCCTCCTCCGTCTATTCCTCCACTGCTGCACTTCAGCAGCATGCCTTCCAGTTTGTCCTCAGTGTTCATCTTACATAGAGTAGCTTTTGAGTCTGTAAAAAAAAAAGAAAGAAAAAAAAACAGAGACAACCTGACAATGTTTTAAAAAAAACATATCCCAAACA
>VUQK01019491.1:0-28333 GCA_015106715.1 Bujurquina vittata
GTTTTTTGTTTTTAAATAACTGAATGGTTGGTTCAAGAGGGTGGGGGGGGGGGGTGTCAAAGAGCTGTTATAGTACAGTGAGTGAAGAATTGTGTGAAGTTTGATGGGTCTAGTGTGCATCTAGTATGTATGTATGTAAATGAGATTGTTATCGCATTCATAAGATTTTCAGAAAAAATTGACCTCTGACCTTTACCCTTAGGTCAAGGCTGCCGAGATTTTAACTCGTCTGAGATTTGTAGTAGATGCATCTATGGCATGAATTTGAGCATTCTAGGTCACATTGTTCCTGAGTTATGGCCAGCGGTGAGGCTGTGAGAGTAGCTCAGCTAATGACATCAGTTTCAGCTGAATTCTGGCGACTGAACTGTCCTTCTTTGATTGTCCTAAAACAACTGTGACCAGGGAACACTACAAAACTGTGCAGTTGGTATCCACAGTTCTTATGTTGGAGTGTATTTTTTATCAAATGAATAAATGACAAATGTTAAAAGTAAACCCCAGGAAATTAATTAATAAACAGTGGATCTACCAAATATTAAACAATTAAATAATACATTAGACATAGAACAACAGATAGAAAGTGCCTGACTAACCTCTCAGTCTCTGGGCCACAGCACAAACGATTAAAGCATCACCAACGTCACCATGTTCTGTTATTAATCTGGACAAGATTAATACCTAATTAAAACATTGGGGAAGATGTACATTTTATACACGATGAGCCATCTGAGAAGGCCAAGTCTGAACCACGGCTTTCTCCATCGGTTATGGAACTGATAAACTGTCACTATATATAAGATGTTTTGGTTGGTGAGGAACACTGAGCTCTCTGCTGAGAGAGGAGCAGAGCCATGCAGGCCAGACTCTCTCCCTGAGCAGACAGCCCTGCATGTACATGTGTGAGACCTTCTGATGCGTCAATATTAAATGTTCTATTTTTTAAAGAAAGTTTTTCAGGTGTCTTCCTTCACAATAATATGAACACGTTATCACTAACAGCTCTACAACCAGTTGCTTTCTCATATATTTGCATTCACCAAAAATGCTGCTCGCAAAAACAATCAAAGAGCAAAGTGAAGGATTTCTCTGATGTGAGCTCTCATCTGCATTGTGTAATATTAGAAGAATTAGGCTGGAGATCGTTTTTCACATTAATGAATAACTGCAACACAGGCACTTATCGGGGAGTAATGGTTACATCTAATCAGTGTTTCTAAGTCCTCTTCGGAGTTACGGCTACGCAAATGAATTCAGCGTCAACAATAAACAGATGATGAGGAAATTAGGAAGCTGAGCAGGAAAGCCAATGTCCAGCACCTCAGCAGGGGGAAAACAGGACTCGGGGGTTTGTTGAACAAAAACATCTGTTTGACTTTACAAACCCAGAGGTCTGACTAAACCCCGGGCCTGAAACGTATTCTACAGTGTGGATGTAATAATAACACATGCTTGCTGCATGATATGAAAGTTGGACACAGACCTGAGTGCGCACTGGCATGCAGACACACTCCTGTATGTGATAACTGAATATTTCATGCAAAGGGAATTCTTTTGTGCAAAAATCCACGCGTGCATTTACAACTGAACAACGACCCCTGACACTCAGACAGACAATCTCTCAACTAAATAATTCCATCTAGACTTCAGCGTGTGTGTGTGTGTGTGTGTGTGTGTGTGTGTGTGTGTGTGTGTGTGTGTTTCCTCTATAACAGTTTTAATCCTGTTGTCCTTCCCTTCGATAAGGGTGACTTACTTGCTGTATTGCCCTCAGCCCACTTTCCCCTGTTTGGCTTTCCTCTCTTCCTTTAAATCACGTGTTCATTAACCTCTAACCCCACTTTTACTCCCTCAAACCTCATTTCAGTCTTTCAGCTGTACAGAGTGCTGACAAACTTCTTTTTACCTTTACTTTCCATTCAGTCCTTCAGCCTGTAACCTGCTACCCTTTCAATTATGCATATTTCTGTATCTCTACCTCTCCCACATTCAAGGCCAAGGCTAAATTTGTGCTGCATGTAGAGCAGACATAAATTAATGATTAAATCACATTAATACATGGGGATGGTATACATGTCTGACTGCCCATGTCTCATTTTATAAATTCATCTTTTTAAGCCTCTCTTTTCCCTGAAGCTTTAAAGCTGGACTCCCACTCACTTTGCAACTACATGATTAGTAGTGACTAGTAGAAGACGAAGACTCCAGCAAACTATGACTGGAAATCAGAAACAAAAGACAGCCCTGGTTTGCTTTAAGATTTGTGTAACGGTGTAGTGAAGACAACCTCTGCCCACCACTGTTCCTACAAAATGCTTCACATGATCAACCTTGAATGGAGACATTACTGCAGTGACAGAGCTCACAGTCATATGCTTAAGCAGCAGTAATGCTCAGTAATGTTCATTCAACGTTAACAGCCCGTCGCAGAGAGAATGAAATGACCTGTGCAGGTGTAGATATTCAGACCACACACTGTGCTGTCTTTGGGAAGATAAAGTACTAAATGGTGTGGTGTCTTCAAATAGAAGGCAGAGGATTTACTGCAACATTAACATCAATGGTGACAGGATTGAGGGTGTGTGCTTGCATTTGTAGTTTTAATTTTTTCTTAACCATTGGACAAAACAGGTCAATGCTAACGTATCTGAAACTGGTATGTTAAATCTTTAGACGGAAAAAGAAATGCTACAGGTGGGAGAGTGAGGGAACCAAATGCAGGACTCAAGACAGGTTAAAAAGCAAAAAGAAAACTCAGGTCCGAATGTCCCAAGGCCAAGCCCAAAACAAAGCGCAGAATGGGACCAAACAGAAATCCAAATCCTTACAAGGAAACACTCAAAATGATGCGCACACACACACACACACACACACAGCTAAATATCCAGACACTGAAACAGAATGGGGAAGGGCAGGACTACCTATACACATACTGAGGGCTTATTGGGAATTGGGAACAGGAGGAAAATGAGACAGGAAAACTGACAGGGGAGGAAGCACAACTCAGAGCAAGACACAAGAGACAGCTAACCATCAAAGTACACCAGAAAAAAGCCCAGAATATAACCTCTAAACACAGAGACAAGCAACTCAAAGTAAAACATGATACAGAGGAACACTGGAGAGGCACAAATGATAATTACCTAAAGTACCAATGCAGGGAACCAAAAAAAATCCAGCACAGCAAATAATCTAACCCTCAAACCAGACAAATAGGTACCCAGACTCAAGAATATGACCAATCCCAGTACATGCATGTAAGAGCCATATAGGAGGAGAGGGAAGAGGTACTAGTAAAATATCTGTCCACTAAAAGCTACCTGTACCCCTGCAGCATAAGCTCAGGTACTGATGGCAGCAGCAGTAACCACATCTATAATAATACAGATAAAATAGTAAAATATTTCAATTAAATTAATATGTTATAATCTAGCACTGGATTCCAAGTAGTCATCATTGACAGTATCAAGTATCAAGATATTACAAAATATATGTTTTTTTTATTTTCTCTTGTATTCAGAAGAAGACGGTTGGGATTATTCATATTGACTGCTGAATGGGAATCAGCCAGCAGAGACAACACTCTGCATGTTTTTATCCAAGCCTCTGTCGTTAAATCCCATTCATCTGAACAATTTTGAGCTCCATTGTATTTATTTCAATGGTTTCTTTGTGGGAGAAGAAAGAAAGGAGTCAATGATGTTCCTATTCAGAGTGACCTAATGTGACCTCCACTGTAGGCTAAATGGTGATGGAGGAGTCTCTGAATTATCCTCCTACTAAGGCAGCCTCAGAAGTAAAAAATACCACATATCAGGACTGCCAAAGAGCCAACCACCTCTTCCATTTTTGAAATCGGAAGCAATTTCAAGCATGTGATTGGTCAGGATCTACGTGTGGTCGATAACCATCTGCTTTCCTTGTGCTCCTGTTGTGTAGCATTCGGGGGGGGTCTGACCCTGAGTTCCTGCTCTCACCCCTTAAACACACATGTCCCGATTCTCCTTTATTGCACACTATTTTCCTCTCCTGTCGTCGCTTTCACCTCCCCACTCTCTCTTTTCTGGTTTGCTATTCAGTCTGCAGTTCTGCTCGGGTAAGTTTCCTTTCCAAACAAACAGCATTCATTTCTGCAAAGAACCTTCTCCTATTCAAGGTGTATGTACGCCCTGCTGACTGTGTGTGTGTGTGTGTGCGTGTGTGTGTGTGTGTGTGTGTGTGTGTGTGTGTGTGTGTGTGTGTCTGAGAGAGGAAGAGAGCAGTGAACCACAAATGGCTCACAATATGTCAAATTAGTAAAAGCTACACCTGCTTGCATTCAAGCCTACATTTTTTTTTAAAAAAGGTAAAGCCAAAGGCAAAACAATGTTTCTGATGTTTTTAGGATACCAAACTCTACTCTTTATAGACTGAACTCTAAAACACGGATGCTTTAAAGGAGCAGTTGAAGATTCCCAATTAACACAGATTCACTGAGGTGATCACATGACACCATGTTCTGCATTCCTGGTTAACTGAAGGCAGAGCACAAACCTGAGGTGGAGCTACACTCTTCTTAACCCCTGACCAAACATTAAGGGAAGGAAACCTGCGTGTAACATACGTCCAGCTCGTTTGGAAGTGACTCGAATGTTGAGAAGTAACAGAATAGCACAGCTCTAAAAGGCCTCAGCTGTACACACACTGCTTAACCATCGAAGGAAGAAAGGAAATAAAGGTCACGTTCATGCACAATTACAATGGTGTCACTGCCTTCCCCTCAACACTGCAGAGGTGGCACAGACACAACAGCGTCTGGAACTTTTGCAGAACCCCCCCAAAAAAATTCAAATTCAGCATGCACAATTCAAGTTATTGATTTCCTCACACAACTGGTTTAGTTCCATTACAATAAAATGTTTAATTGTGAAGATTATTCCCTCTTCAGATTTGTAGCTTTGTGCATGCTCCTAAGGTGTCTCAGTCCCTCCCAGAAGAGACACAATTGGAAGATCAAGGCGCAGAGACGTGAAATAGGAAACATCATGTAAACAAAATGAGACATCCTTTTTTCAGCGCTGGCATTTTAAAGTGATGTCAGTAATGTTTGGCAAAGCTAAATCAAAAATGTCTTCATTATAGCCGAACTACTGCTGTGCTTTATGATTTCAAATAGCACAAAAGTGTTCATGATAACTTTTATATTCATGGCAACTTTTAATACATTCACATAATGACACAATGTATCAATGTCTTTTGTCAATCACACAAATGGTAAATGGTGTAACGTTAGTTAACATCTTCTGAGTATTTGTACACAGTCATGTGCCACAGATCTTTCATCTGTCAGGACCCCCCCCCCCACACACACACACACACACACAAAGATCAAGAGGTTTTTTTTTCTGTTTCCTTGTTTTCCTTAAAAATGCCCAAAGGATTTACCCGTGCATCCTCGATTAAAGCTCCTCTGGTAAGCCTTCTCTCTCCTCTGGCCTCCAGATGTATTTTTAGGAATTGAGACATCCTTCAACATGACACGCTGAGGTTGATTACTTAGGAGTGTGGAGGAGACACAAAAATAAGAAAAGCCCAAAAGCCCAATATTTCTACAGGGACAGCATGTCACCTCTTTGTCAAGCATTTTCAAAAAAGCTCTTCTCACAAAATCTACCTGAATACCATTTCTCAGTGAAGCCTGATACTCTGTCACCTTTGACAGAGCTACATTTGTAAAGATGGGGAATGAACGCAGTATTTAAACCACTATTAGTACTGCATCAAAAAAAAAACCACAGCCTCCATCGCATTGGCAGTGCAGTTGTCTAAACCTTCACGTACAGTAAGAGCAAAAAGGAAAGAGTTGGAAAGAATCTGAATGTTTTAACTTGAAACGATCTCCTGATTTCCTAAGCAAAAACCACACACTCAATGGTAAGTCTGGTTTGGTTTGGCATTACTCCTTATGACTAAATATAGGTCAGGCACTTCTAGCAGAGTCAGCATTGGGTTTGCTCTCTCCACTCTCCTATACAGGCACACACACATACACACACATTGCTGGACTTAATGGGGATCGAGTGGACAGGCCCCACAGTGTAAACGTGTCACGAAGCACTTTACATCAAGATTCACAGTGGGGTACTGTTTCTCCTATACTTCTCTCCCTCTGTGGCCCCTTATCGTACAAAGAGACTTGCTGGCCTGGCAGGATTGAGCACAGAGGGCTCTGAGCCAGCCTAATGATTTCTGTAAGATCTCCAGGAAGGTAGTATGATTACCTGATTGGAAAATACTGTTTGGGTAAATAAAAAGACAAGAGAACCACCAAAAAAAAAATGTTGTAATGATTTTATTTTCCACGTGTATGTAAATGCATGTGAATGCTCTGGGAACTGGACAGTCACCTTCTCGAATATGGTTGTATTTCTCCTCATCCGAACCGGCTATGATTTCTAATGCAGACTGCTTTGTAGGCTCAGCTCTTATCAATACTAATTATTCTCGACATGGATGTTGAGTCCACTTCGAAATCGAGGTTGATGGTGGCTGTCTGCACAAATATGAAATGCATGGTAAATTCTTAGATAAGCACAAGCAAGGAGTCAGAAAAGCACGTCCAGGGAGTAACCCATACAATGGACGGCTGGAAACCTCACAACTCATAATTTACACCATGTTTTTGTGTCATGTAACGCAGTAACGCAATAGTGCCAGTTGTGCTTTGGCACACACTTTCAGCTCTATGTATCAAAGTTTAAGTCTCCCCAACCAAACAGCAACAGCCCATCTTCTTTTCCTGCTCTTACTCCCTCTCTGCACCTCTTTCTGTTTTTCTACTTTGCATAAACCGCACAGCCAGTCAGCCCAACCCTTACAAAAAGAGAGACAAGAAAATGGAATTAGGAAAAAAAAATGAAAAAGATGGCGACAGAGAAGGCCATCAAAACAGATATATTCATATATCTACAAACTATTTGAAGTCATCACTGAATTTTCACATCATTCATTCCAGACCTGCACAGAATGGCTCTTCATGTGTAACCAAACATGCTGCAACATGTATGTATGAGTGCAGCTATATGTATAAGCATTTGTACAGTATATAGTCATGTGTTTAGGCACCTGTGTGTTTTTGAGAATGAGCATACCTGTGTATACATGCATAAGAGAGGACCCCTCCTATTTCCTGATGACCCTATTCAGATACACTATAAAAGGCTATTTGAATTGTGGTTGCTGCAGTCTTTTGATTCTCACTGAGCTTTCTGCTGTAGTTATGCTGATGTATTTTTTTTTTTTTAGTGTATACCCTCTTACTCATCCACCTTCTTTTGCAGTGGAATGAACTGGGCAGAATCACAAGGCTCCATAAACCTTTCATCATATTCACTGACAGTACTATAAATCTCGCTGTAGGAGCGGAGGGAACACTCAAGTACACTCAAGCACATTCACTTAAAATCTGCATGTGTACGTTTGCAGGCAAGAACTGTCAGGCAACAAACCAATAAGCATGTTGCTTTGGAAGTAAAAGATGCAGAAACTTTAGTAAAAGAGAGAGGAGCTGATCAGTTTTTGAGATGTAGTAAATTACATGCACTTATTGCAGACTGTGGTTTTATTTGTGGTTTAAAAGATAAATTTACAGTTTTTAAAGTCATTTGTAAGACATTACCCGAGTACATTCAGAGTTCAGCCTGAAACATGCTTTAATTTTTGATGGACTGATATGGCAGCACACTAACCATCACAAACATCATCATTAAAAACAAAGCGGGCGACCGTCACACAGGAAAGAAATCATTTTCTTACCTCAAGCAGTTAGAGATGTTAGTGATCCGCATATGAATGAAGTTTGAGCTCATGTGAAACAGAAACCAAGAGTGGAGGCAGCAAAAAAGATTTACAGATTTGTTTTTTTACAGACAACTATATGGGTTGATTAGGTAGAGCAGGGATACATTTACACATAATTTATGCCATATATCAGCTGACAAACATATATCCAATTTCACCTTTACAGCAACTGTGAAGTAAAAGGTTTAGAAACCAGATCTTGAGCATGGCTAGATGACCCCAGACTGAAAGTGAGTCAATTTACACAGTTTTCCCCTCTAATTAAATAAGGAAGAATCAGGTTAGAATCTTGGAAAACTTTAAAGGAATATTATACAAATTGCTCCTCAGATTTCAAAAGCAGATGGGAGCAAGTTGTCCACCGTTCTTGAATTCCAATAACTTAATGTGGATGGCCACACTCTAAATGCGGTATAACCGAGGATAAAACAGCCATTAATACTGAATGTTGACCTTTGCTTTGAAATGTACTTGCATGTACGGCAAACTCTTTTGTTTTTTGTTTTTTCTTTTACTGATTCACACACATTAAAATGTAGAAAATGGAAAAGAAGAAAAGCAAACATGCCACAATACAGGATGCCAATCGATGGTTTGATGGAAACTGTGCTGCTGTCTTGTAAATTATACAGTTATGTTGTTTGCTTGTTTTTTTAATTATAATTTTGATTTCTTTTAGTATGCCAATTCAATTTTCTTTTCTTTTCTTTTTGTTTTGTTTTTATTTTTTATATATGTCACAGCATGGATTTAAATATAAAATTCTGAATCTATTTTCTGACATTAGCAGCAAGGGCAATGGTCTATTTTACAGATCATCCATGTAAAACAGTACATTAATAATGAAATATTTGTCACAAGTATATAAATAAAAGATTTCCAGCCGAGGCTGTGTGCACAAAGCTCCACAACGATTTCAAAGCATTGTGTTGGTGTAGAAATGATGGGGCTGCTGGCTCACCTGGACAGGTAGAAACTTGTTTGTCCAACAGGAAGGAAAGAAGGAGAAATAAAGGAAGAGGCTGAGGTAACCCATGACCTCATCCTGCCTTAAGCAGCATGGTCACAACTCGCTTCACATGGATGGGGCGAGGCTGGGTAGAGAACAACGAGGGGCAGTGAAGAAAATATGTTTTAGGTCATGCTCGACATTTAATCCATTTGTGTCAACACTGCAGTCGATACTCATGTTGAGTTGAACAGTATCCAGATTTTATGACATGAAACAATAAATTCATCTCAATCTATTCAAACAGAGGTTTTGTTTGAATGATCATAATTCACCTAAAACACAGGACGTCCTGAAACTGGAAAACAATTCTCACGTTTGCAAAGATGCTTAAACCATTCCATCCTGGTGTTAAATCTGTAGCCCCTGAGGTTAACCTGCTGTGTGGTTGTCAGTGCATCTATTTAGAGGGGATGAAAGGTCAAAGGTTAAAGGTTAGAGGCCAGTGGGATGAGCAGGGCTGTAAAGGCAGATCTGCACAAGCCTGTCTCTACACCCCAAGGGCGTGATATCATGTTTATCCTTAAAACCCAGCATGTGGAGCACAGACAGAGTACACACTGCACGACCCAGTGTCCAGACACAGACTATACAAATGGGTACAAACAAAAAACAGAAAGTGCAAACACATAAGCCTCATATTCATATATCCATGTGACCTCTAATAATCTGTATCACACCTGCTGCAGTGTTACTTGAGGGAATTTACCTCTTTTCCAAGAATTTGAAACACCTCTGGCTGTTTTTTCTTTCGTTTCTACTTCTCATTTACACTTTGCTTACACTACACGTGGCATTTAGTGCACAGCCTGAATTACTCTGCTGGTTCATTTCATGTTCCCACACAGTGTAAAGCTCTTTTTTCTGGAAAGGCCTCTCATCTACAGTAAGTAAGGTCATCTGCTGGCACCTCAGCATGACTTGCAGTGTTGAATGAATGATGTAATAAACGTAAAGGCTACAGTGTATTCCTATGACTATGAACCAGCTTTGTTGCATTCGGGGAATGGGAAGCACGGCTATAGAATTGTCATTTAATATTGTATTAAATATTGTTCTTATTCTTTTAATTTGTGTATAGCTAAGGTTATTTTCACACCATAGATAACGGTCATTGGAGACCACAGCACAGCCGTGTGCAATGAACTTGTACTCCGTCACTGAAATGCTTGTTTTGAGGATGAGGACCAGATCTGCGACCACTTACAGTCAGTTTCCATCTTCAAAGCAACGTTAATGCGATAAACCTGCAAAAAGGCTGCTATCAGTCTGTGACTGAATGCGGTTACGTTGGTAATTGCATGCAATCTGTTTGTGATAAATCTAACTGTGATAAACTGCCAAAAACTAAATAGCATCAACTAAATAGTGATGTAGCTCTAGCATGTTGGCAATTTAACTGCAAAATGGCAATAGGTGCTGAGCAACTTTGCTTTTATATAGAAACATAACTAGATTACAACCAGTTGGCAAACAGCTGAGGCAGCAAGTTCCCTTCTGCAAAGAGACGTGTTGCAGATGAGTTCTGCTCATTGGTGCACTCACTCAGATTGATCGCAGCATGCTGGCAATCTGTCTGCATTTATAATTTAGACAATTATTTGCAAACCTTGACCAATCAGTCTGAGTGATTGGAATCAGTCCAAGTCATTGCCACTGATTTTTCCTTGTTGCAAGGAGGTTGCCCTCCTATTTCATGACTGTGACTGAGCCATAAGCCTAATAATAATATCCAAACTTTTCAATTTTGTGGTGCATTGTTTACATGTAGCATGTCTAACACCAAGTCTCCTTTATATTGAGAGTAAGACGGGGAGTCCCCGCCCTTACAGAGCGAGTGTTGTTGTCGGGGCCTGTCTGCAACCTGGCAGTCACCATCAACCATCTACTATATGCAGACTCTGACATGTATTACACACACATCCACCCATACATTATAAAAACCCACACAATATGAATAATCTTGCACATAAAACTGGCAAGTTGACACGTGTAACATTAACCGTGAGCTGGTCTTGTAGCTACAAATGTGAGAACAAGCCAACAGTGCCAAGACAAACTTATTACTCAAACTTATACTTATTTCAATTGACATGGATGTGCAAGACACACCACTCCAAACACAGAAGTTTAAAGTTATTTTTATAGTTAACAAAGTTGTTTTTTATGATTACAATAATAAAGTTAAACATAAGGTACTAATCTGCCCAAAAACACAACAAAAAACTTCACACACTTAAAAACTTCAATCGCTTTGCCTTACAATATCTAGGATGCACAAAGTCAAAGGTCACGGTCTCTAGGAGACCTTGAGGGGGATGTAAACACTTAGTCTGATCCCCATGACTGAGAAAACATCAGTGACTGACAGGACAGCAGCACCCTAACCGAGGCAGCTGACAGACACTGACACCATCACCACAGTAACTGCCAGGCGGTGATAGACAGACTATGAGGAAATGTGAGTGTTTGAGCTGCTCCATGCTGAGATCCAGAGAGGGATTAAGCACACAATGAGGCCAGGATTAGCAATCAACCCATGATATCCCTCCTGCTTGATGTGTGATAACGCAGTGCTTCACGTCAGTGTAAACTCTGAGTTGTTCAGTCTGTGTATACTTAACTCTGTTTTGATGACTCACGTGGCTTCTGAATAAGAGGGGAAGATGGCGGGGATTATAATGAGCTTTTCAAATGTCAGTTTTAGAATTTTCCAATCAAATTTTACCAGCTCCATTTTTTTGTCTCAACAGTAGCTCAAATATTAAAAGCATCTGTGTCCCCTATACTTGAAAGATGACTGGGATAAAAAAAATCTCTAAAAACAGCATTTGGCACAGATCCGCTTTTTAGCATAATAACCTCTTAAAAACTGTACTTTTCGTTTTATTGGTTTGTTATCGTGACACTCATTAAATACAATTATCACTTGATAGATTACTACAGTATGTAACGTTGTGACTTAAGAGCTACAATAACACATGATTTAGCAGCTCCTAATTTTGTTAACTGTGTTCATTTAGAGAGACAGAATTAAGGCTAACCGTGAGGAGAACAATGGGTTTAGGCACGTACCGGTAAGGACTTATAGTTTCGCCTAGCATATACAAACATTAGTCACTCCGTGTGTTTGTGATGAAGAGTGAGTACATCATTTATCATAAGGTGCAGCAAGCTGCATGATGCTTCACCCTCTGAGCACACAGACCACAAGCTGGCTCAGCTCCACGTGTAACTCTGCCAGCGCTTCCGTACAAACACAGCTGTCAGCTCGCAACAGCACACACAAAGGCCAAGAAACCTAACAGACACACCTCCGAGTGATGATTGCTGACTGAAGCAAGATTTGGGGTCACCAAGGAAACGTCAGGTTTAGCCTGCGGTTTTCATGTTTGTGATGGTTGTTAATGGGGTACATCGCCATGGCAGTTTATGCTGCATACCTAACCTACTACAGAAAAGGTGGTGTTTGAGATTAAAAACAAAGCACTGTCTGCTGAGCATTAATTTAAGTTTGAATTAAGTCGTGCATTTGTTCTTTACTTACTGACAAAAGTCAACGTCACATCACCAGGACTGCAGCTGTTGCATCACAGCAACACATACATTCACTCCAATACACAATTTTAAATACAATGAGCTCTCCTTCATGATGGACCTGTAATATTGATAAGCCTGTGCCAAACACATTCACCCAGCTGGCAGTTTATTAGCATCCCTGCCCCTTTCACAGAAAAACCTGAGTTGACATACTGAGTCGATAACCACTGTTCTGTGACTGCTAAGGGTGGCTGCGGTTGTGAAGTTTTAATGAAATAAAAAAGATCTTGCTTTGAACTACAGATCCCTAGTAATCAAATATGAACTCAACAACAGCGTGACACAATACAAGCAAAAACAACGCGCTGCACCCGCATTTTTACTGGGTACTGGGTACTTATAGGGGCTAGAAAACACGTCAGTGATCTCTATCACTGCAGTTTGTAAATAAATTGGGTACAAATGTTTAACTGCTCGTTAAACACAAATATCTAATCAGCCAATCACATGGAAGAAACTTGATGCATTTAGGCATGTAGAAATGGTATGTGAGAAGAGCATCAGCACAGCACGTCGAACCTTAAAGCACATGGGATACAGCAGCAAAAGACACATAGGAGTGGGGGGATATTTTTTTGATACACTTTGGGCCCAACTGAGCAGTATTTAAGCACAGTATACCCATCCAGCAGAAAACACCATGTCACAAAGCTCAGATCATCTCAAAATGGTTTCTTGAACATGGTAATGAGTTCCCTGGACTCAAATGGCCTCCACAGTCACCAGACTGCAATCCAATAGAGCACCTTTGGGACGTGGTGGGATGGGCCATTCACATCGTGGATGTGCAGCCAACAAATCTGAAGCAAATGTGTGATGCTATCATGTCAATGTGAACCAAAATCTCTGAGGAATGTTTCCATCGTATTGCTGAATACATGCCACAATGCAAAAACAGATACAACTAGCAAGTTTTAGTCATGCCCGATGAGGGCAAATTCTACACTGACACTAAACTACACTGAGTCTTTGTACTTAACTCTATGGAGGTTTATAAATAAGTATAATCCACATACTTTATCTACCCTGTGTACCCTACAATTCTCCCGGCTTTAAGGTTCAAATTTTAAATTGAATAGCTCTGCCTTATTTATCGCTCTCTTCCTCTCACTATCCTTTACTGTCCTTCATTCTCTCTCCAGGCTCTGTTTCCTTTCCTTCCTTCCTGTCAAAAGGGAAAGGGGAGAGAGGGATCATACCACACAGAAAAGGATTATTGGTTGGTTAAAAATCCTTCATGTCTCAACTAATCCCAAGTGTTTAAATTCTGCTAAGCTGTATGAAAAACGGAGGAATGACAAGAGTGTGTGTGTGTGTGTGTGTGTGTGTGTGTGAGAGAGAGAGAGAGAGAGAGAGAGAGAAAGAAATACTTATTATTTTGATCCAAGCCCTAATGAAGCTCAGCTGGTGGTTTCATACCTTGCGTCCCAAAACTGACCAATCGCACACAAGGTCACCATCCAGTCAGAGGGTAGGCTGATCCAATCAGAGGAAAGTACAGCATGGGAGCTATGAGGTGGCCAGAGGACACGAGGAGAAAGAGGAGGAGGAGGTGAGATGAAAGTGCTCCCAGAAACCTCCACAAACTCTTATGATGGAGCATAATCGGATTCTGAGAAGCTTAGTGAGAATTCACCCAAAGAAATTGTCTTTACGTTATTATGATTTCTTTGTTTAACAGGTTCGCTTATCTTCATGCTGAATTAGAGGGATAATTCCTTTATTCCAGCCTCTATCCAATAATACTGGGAAAGCACTTCCTTGGTAAATAGGTTATTAAAGGCCCTCGATTAGTCTGCTCCATTACCACAGCACTGAATCGTAAGCATCAACTGGTGCCCCGCAGTTTGGAGGTTTTACAGAATTAAGCTTTTGTACTTTGTTTCTCCACTGTTTCCTGAAGGGACAGTGCGCTTTAATGAACACACATATTATTTTCACACACTACTGTAAAGTTAAAAGTTTAAAAAAAATTGCATAAAAGCTTTTTTTTAAAGTTTTTAATCCTTCCAAAAGAACAATAAAATGTATTGCTTGCGGCCATAAACGGTAATAAATGGAAAACAGCAGATTTAGTCGTGTGTTTGAACACAAGCATCAAGCACTAAATCGCTTTAGTGCTTATTTGTTCATGTAATTCATATTCCATGCCAACACTAGCTGCTGCTTGCCTTTTTACATCAAAAGATGATTTCACAAGCAGTGCAGGTGCACTTATCGTCCCATCTGTTTGACTGCTGTGTTCACTTAGCCTTAAAAAAAATAATTTGAAAGCAGCAGAAAAAATGCTTTTGCATTGTATAGACAATGACAACAGATTTTATAATTGGCCTTGGAATCATTTTTATTTCATCATTTTATAACATCTAATTTATATCCACAAAGTTTCAGCGACGCTTTATATAGTGTGACACCATCAGGTTACCTGCCAAACGCCTAGCAATGGGCAAAAATTACCCATATTTGCATTTATGCACATATATTGCATAGATTAAATGCAACTTCCTTTCAAAGACTGGTGTTTGTTCTGGACAAAGGGAAATTACTGCATCATTTTCAAAGGTTTGTGAAACCAAAATAACAAATTACAATGTATTATTTGTTCTAAATATTAACTTAAATGTACAGTTGAACGGTGTACAACAGTGCAGTATGGCTTTTAGATGTTTTCCTGAGTGTAAAATGAATGCAGAAAGAAAAAGGGAGGGAGAAAAATGGAAAGAAATTGGTTTTCCTGGGACAATAAGAGCCATCAAGTGTTTCAGCTCTTGTCTCATTGTCGCTGAAGCCCAAGGACAAACTGTGGCGGGCTAGTCACAGTCTGTCAACTAAAACCTTGCTCATCCGCTAATGTCTTTAGATTTGACATCCATCTCTAAGCACACAAACAGGAACACTCAAACACACCTTCGGGCCTCTCCATCTGTAACAACATGGATATAAATGCACACAAAATACGTGATGACACCCTCCACCTTGCTAAACACGACCATCAGTCTCCAGGTGGTTTTCGGTCTACCCGTCTTTGTGCTCCACCAGCCCCGACACATTTAAAGATGCACCAACAGCTGTTCTTTGTTTCTGTTGCATTCCTCTTTCCGCCAACACTTTTCCTCCACCGTCTCCTTTCATTATCCCACTGCCTTTCTCAACAATCTCAACCTGTCTGCATATCTGAAAGCTCATGGGTTCGATTCTCACAGCAGACATTTAAGCTGAAAAGTAACACTGAAAGATTTTAAACCTTTTTGTTGTCAAGTATTGCATGCTGCTCTTGAAATAAACTTTAGGTTCTAATTAATTATTTTTAACCATTTAACCATCTCTCTCTTTTAGCCCTCTTTTAGATTTTTTACATTTACCTTCCCCTGGTTTCCTTCTACCTTCACTGACTCCTAACCCCATGTAATTTTTTCCACGGTGGCCATGGTGTTTCGAGGATCCTGGTAATGGCTGGTCAGTAGTAACATATTTCAAAGCTAAATAAACTTTGCTGAAAAAACATTCGTACTGTGGTTACCTCGCATTTCAGGTTATTATTGCTGGAGGATGCCTATTGTTTAATAATAATAGGATATATTGTCTTTGTGTGCTATAACCGTTTGTGAAGCACTGACTGTTGCATCACAGGCATAGCAAGAAAAACACAGACATTCTATTATTTTGCAGCCAAAGTAAAGTAAATGGAACCAAATTTGCTGAACTAGTGGAGTTCCTGGAGAGCGAAGTTGTGGTAGCTCTGGTTTCACTGCTGAAAGTTCATTTTGGGCATGCTTGTATTCCTGAAGCTAACTTATTCTGCTCTCTGATCCTGAGTGGGTTTAAAAAGAGGGAGAGGGAAAAAATGACTAAAATGGCTAAAAACATTGTGAGAGTTTAAATTGAGAAAAGCTTGCACTGCAAGCTACACAGCTTGTTCCATTCAAACTTCTCCAAGAGGACAACTGTTGAAAATTTGGAAGAAATATGAAATGACCATCAATCGCCCTCGATCTGGACCTCCGTGCAGGATCTTGCCTCGTGGGATCAGGATGATGATGAGAGAGCTGGTGGATCAGCCAAAAACTTGTTAATGCTTGTTAATGACCTGAAGGCAGTTGGGACCAGAATCACCAAGAACACCATTGGTAACACACTCCACTGCAGCTCCCCCTGCTCAAGGTGCATGTACAGGCCTGTCTTAAATCATATCCCCAAAGCAACAAAGAAGTGGCCAAAGAAGAAGCACATTAAGGTCATGGAGTGGCCGAGCCAGTCCCCAGACCTCAGTGCTATAGAAAATCTGTGGAGGAAGCTTCAAGCAGCGTTTCAGAGTTTCCATAAAGAGGAGTGGGCCAAAATCCCTCCTGAGATTTGTGCAAACCTGGTGACCAACTGCAATAAACATCTTACTGCTGTGCTTCCCAAGAATGGTTTCTGCACAAAGTCCTGTTTTGCTTAAAGATCAGATACTTATTTCACTCAGCAACATGCAAAGCAATCAATAATTTTTATATTAAGTGTTTTTAAATAGATTTTTGATTGATATTCCATCTCTCTCTCCATTAAAATGAAACTACCATTCAAATAGAGATTTTTTTTGTTTCTTTTGAGGTGAGCAATTTATAAATTCAGCTGGAGATCGAATACAAATCTTTTTTATTGTTTGTATAAGGTTCATGTAAAGTTTAATGAAACAAATGAAACCTGATAACATAATTCTGCTACACGCCTCCCACCCACCAAATGCACACATGGTAAGTGCCCACACATGAAGTCAACCACAACACAAACAAGGTGTGTGATATGCTACAAATGGAGAAGATAAAGTGGAGCTGAGTGATGGTGGAAAAGCTCCTTTCCAGACCTGGCAGGTGTTCAGTCTCAGCACAAAGAGCATCTGTCAGTCATGTGGAAAATAACTGGGGAAACTCTGTACAAAATTACTGTATGGCGTCAAGTTGCGGACCTGACACACCGGTGGGTATCAGAACCTGGAAAACACCGACATCTGAGGGGGCAGACACAAATTTACAAACACATGTGCATCTCAAGATGCAGTTTTCAGATTGTCATCAACAGAAATGAACACACACATCTTTAATCAAGTCTCGTGCATCTGTCAACAATGAGCGCAGACCTTCAGTACGAGACTGGGGCCCCGTCTGTGTGTGTGTGTGCGTGTGTGTGTGTGTGTGTGTGTGTGTGTGTCAGCAGACAAGATCAAACAACACACCCCGCAATCCATCATGTCTACAGCACAAAAGAAACTGAATTGTATTTTAAATAAAGGGAACATGTGTACTTTGGAAGTCTATTATGAGTCATGTATGCACAGATGCCAGCAAATCATTTCCAATTTCCCACCAAAAAAAAAAATCTGAAACACACTTCAGATCCAGTCAGGAAGGCACTACATGTCCTTAACCACATGCACACATAGCTGAATGCAGAAAACGCACACGATGTGTCTCTTGGCACAGGGTCAGATGCAGGCGGAGATGGTGCAGACAGGCTTTGATGTGCAAATGAAAACAGTGGTGAGAAGCTACAAACAGAGAGAATACATTAAGCTGTCATGTTAGTGTATATTTAAAGTGGAACCTCTCAAAGTGTAAGTGTAAATAAAAATGATTGGCTTACTGTGCAGGTGTTATAGAAGTGCCGATGTGGAACTGGGGATCAAGGTTAAGTGGGAATAATTTCAATTTCAGTAGGTTGCTGATGTATTTTTTACGCCTTCAAATAATGAATGCCGCTAATGACCAAAATAAGCAAACCAAAGCAATTGTTAAATTTCCATACACTCAAGTGGGGAGCCAGCAAAAAATACACACAATGTCAAAATAGTTTATGAAAGAAAAGAGTGCATAATTAAAAAAAAAAAAGTTGCACAAGTGGACAGTTTGTGCAGTGGTTGGAGGAGCAGTGTTGTAAACAGTATGTGGGTCAGCATCCTGTTTACAACCAAAGTGCTGCATTCCACTTCTGCTACAGGCATCTGTGATTAGCATGAGGGTGAGCCTGCAGGGTGTGCGTGCGTGTGTGTGTGTGTGTATACCTTCTTATGAGCTTTACTGTACACACTATACCGCCATTTTATTTCTATACAATACTGGCAAAGTTTAACTGCAGCCATGGATGGAAGAGAAGTGTTTATTCACATCTGTGCTCTTTTAATATTTGTAAGAGATGGCTCTCAAACTATACGTAGGAGAAAAAAACATTTTCATTTACTGAAATAAAAAAACAACGTAGACAAAAAGGGAGCAGAAAACCAACAGAAACATTATTGTGTGCTAACAAAACTAAATAAAATATAACAATTTGGTCAAATTTGTGAACCAAACCAGATTCAGTGCATCACTTAGAAAATAAATAAATAAATACACAATATATTTAAAATATATAAATACATTTTTAAAATATATTTTTAAAAGCTGTACCAAAACCACACTCCTTTTCACCTTTACACTGTGCTACATTCATAAACTGTGCTAATTAATCTTTATAAATGAATATAAAGTCCCTCCATTCATCCTAACTGCATGTGAATAAAACTTATTCAGTAAAGCATTCAACAGCTGTGAGATGGCTCTCTTTCTTCCCCTGCAGCGTGTTGCCGCTTTGAAAATAATGACATATCTTTTGACCATTCTGTTGACCATTTTCCTGAAGCCTTCATTACTCATCGTATTCATTGAACACAAATCTTTGGCGAATGGTTGGTGATTTCAGTGTGTAAGCTGACTGGAAAAGCTGAGCACTGTGCAGGCTCGCTTTTATGGACAAGCTTTTATGGATGATTCACGTTAGCAACCACTGCACTGCTTTTCTTGGCCTTCATGCATTAATTATACTGCAGTTTGTGGTGTTTTTTCAGGCAGTTGAATAAGTCAGTTGTGTTGTGGCACAACTCTACAACACTCTTTCCATATGATTTCTTCTTGGCTAACATCAGCTGACGCAGCACGCTGCGGATGCTAATAGGAATCTGAATAAACAAACAAACTGGCCAGAAGCTGAGATATGGACAGGCACTGATTTAGGGAGCGCTTGATATGCTTTTAAATAGAGGAGCATGCATTTTAAATGTTGCTCGATCATGTTCATTTAATTGTGGGAAGTCAAAATTGTGATCAAGATACTTCTCATATTTAAAAAGCACTTTGGATCAGAAGTGCATGACTGCAATAATTCAAGTGGACCTACTCATTTCCAAAAATCCACATCAAAGCTAGTAGCAGGAAATCGTTGTTCAATAAATATTACACTCATTAGAGTTTTTGTGAGATATATTAATAGGTTTTTTTTACATGAGATTCAAGTAATGGTTTAAAGCAGAAATGGGAATCGCCCCACAATACTTCACTCACAGCATGATATTACTGCAGTTTTTAACATTTTGCAATATGCTGAGTATTCCAATAACATATACAGTGATTTATAACCTTTTTTTATGTCCTCAAATTTAAACTTTATCAATATCTGTTTTTCCAATAAGATAAAGTTATTTCCCTTCAATTTTTTTTGCTTCAAAGTGAGATTGTCAAGCACACCAACAATATCATGAAAACTTGCCATTAAATGTTGCCATGAGACGGAGTCAGTCTGTTATCAGTTTGATATCAGTCCACGACTAAATGAGGTCAAGTTGGCAGTTACACACCATCAGTTTCTGAAAATACAGCAATTAAATGTGACAAATCATTGAAAGTCACATCTACATACACAGAAATACAGTCGTGTGACTGAGTCAGCTAGGAGGTAGCTTTGTGTGTGTCCGGATGGTACACATGAGATTTTTATAGCATTCCCAAGTGGAATTTATTTAATAAAATATTGATATTTGGTATCCTTCTATTAATACTATCACTATACTATTAACACTATCACCGCACAAAATTTTGCAATACTATGCCAAATCGATTTTTCCCCCACCCTTGTGATCAGTATGTTTGCCAGTGGGTATTTATCTGTTTTCCTGTTCAAGAAAAGCCTGAGAAACATGGCAAAAAATGACGACAAACAGTGTCTGAAACATCACCTCACGCTCTGCACACGACTGCTTGTATATCACAATCAGCCTTAGCTGAGGGTGTTCACGTAAAGCTTTCTGTAGGTCTGAGGATTACCTGTATGACCCTGACCTGATTCCTATCACCTGTAGCAATTCTCAGACACTCTATGCAATCCGTGTCACTGACAAGATGAGAGATGTTCCATCTGGTGCACTTCAGCAAATTATCTGCATAGCACAAGGCCACCTAAAGGCACTGGTAGAAGAGGGCGAAAAAATATCAGAAGCCCATAAATTTAAAAGAGGGGAATCACAAATATGACAGGTCCACTGAGAAAATGTAGTACATCATTTGGGAATCAATCACCACTGTCTACTGGCTCAGGTTGTTTGCTGATTTAGAAAATAATACATTTTAAAAATGCAAATGAAAAAGATATCCCTTAAAATGTCTTTGTTTTACTGGCTGGGATGATTAAACTGCCACTAGCAAGTTTTTGCACTCCAGGCTTGAAGCTGATCTTCTGCTGGGAAAGATCACTGTGAGTAAAGGAGGAGTTTACTGAAGGGACAGCGTGCAAAGGAGCAGCCGCATCAGCGAAATTAAACCAAGAAAGAAAGGGCATCATGAAGGCAAGAGACAAGGAGAAGAAGCGCTCCCATAAATCTACAGCCTTTTAGATAATAAGCTGAGTGGCAAATCAAACAAAATAAAGAGTGAAAGGTTTTCACTTAACCTCTCAGTTAATCTGTCCCCATATGGAGATGACTGCACTTTCCATCATTCAGCCTCATCACAGCTCCAGCTCTCTCTTCACAGCGATGCAATCCAACACAGTTCTCTTTGTGCTTATTACGTTCTCTCTTAATATATCCATTCATCTAAGGGACATTCTTACCTCCACCTCTGTTAACCGTCCACTGGGTAATGGGTCAAGTCATTACATCATCAGGCCTTTGTGGGTCAACAAGGACAGAAAGCTAAAAACGCCATTGTGCCTGTTCTCACAGGTGTTACAAACAAGTGCAAAATCCATGAAAGACACAATTTACCAAGTTGAGTGGCTGATTAGCTAAAATCTTACATCTAAAGCTGATATTAATTCGGACTGAAGATTTATTTACAAAACACACAAAACAAAAAACTGAATACTATGACCGACTGGAGGGTTTGTGAAGCTGGACTAGTTGACACACTATCCCAACTTTTTGCTGCCGTTTTTTGGCAAATATAAACACATCAAGATGTAGGGTGAGAGTTAAACTGCCCTCAGTAACCGGAATTTCACAAGTCATCACAGTACACAAGTTATTGTATTGTGTGAAGTCCAGAAAGAAACCACGCTTTCAGGAGCAATAAGATCTTCATTATCTAACAGGATACAAGTGGTAAGCAACATTTCAAACTATCACATCATTTGGTATTTCATGAGCTATGCCACGTAAATGTGACTTTGACCTTGAGCACAATTTGTGTAAAGATCCATTAGGTGAGCAGTGTGCACAAGTTTCATTGAAATCTGACTAATATTGTAGGAATTGTGGACGTCGGACGCCTCACCATGGCATCGCTCATCGGTGCTTCGGCCGGAGGAGCTAAAAGTGCCCCCAGTGGCCACATGATAACATTTATATAGTAACAACAACAAACCCAAGAAAACATCTAAAATGACTGTATCCAAAACAGCAGGTCAGAAATGAGTGCTTCTGTGCCATTTTAATTACTGGATGCTTAATGTCCACAAACAAATCTGAGTTACAAAGTACCAGCAGTTCCATCAGGAAACCATTAGCTTTTTAAAACCTGGTTTAAAGATGTGTGACACGTTAATAATGTTAATCTAAAAAAAAATAGTGTTCTTAAATGTTTGGCATGATGCATTTTCTTTGCAGTGCACAATGCCAACAAAACAGGGCACCCCTGTAATCTAAGGATAATGATTAAAAAACCATGAGTCCTGCCTCAGGCTTGCTTTGTGTGTGTGTGTGTGTGTGTGTGTGTGTGTGTGTGTGTGTGTGCGTGCGCGCGCGTGCGTGCGTGCGTGTGTGTGTGTCTTGTTTCCTGGCATCCTGTAACTATTTAAAATGCTCAAAAAACACTTTCAAAATGAAATAAAACCAAATTTCCTTTGCTTTAGTAATTATTGACTAGGCATCATGTTTACAGCATTTTTCAAATTATCATCAAAATGAAAGCCTTGTGTATGTTCTTTTAATCCAAACATGTGTTCATAGGAGGAACATGCAGTACATTAGGGAACCTACTCACACAGCTGTTAGGAAAGTATTTAGAAAATGTTTTGTGTTAACGTGTCATTTAAACCTCACTAAGACAACCTGTCTGTGTGTAGATCGAGTTATTTCAGAGATCCATAACACCTTTGAAGCACTTCTGAGTCATAACCATCAATTCTCTTGCAATCGGTACATGCCCTTCCTTTAGGGTTTTGCTCCAGAGGAGATAAATGCTCCTTATTGTCAGCTGAAGTAAATATTTTCTTCTTCTCATCCGTGAATTTGGCTGTTACACACTAGTCCTATTTCCACACACCTGGCATGTCATAATTCATAACATCATAATATCAAAATGACATCATAAGTATTCTCTTATTATACAGTATTTACTTTTCAAAACCCAACCTTCCACAGGAGGCTGTAAATTAAAAATATACAACACAAGCAAATTATACAATCATAATAAAATAAATTAGGCTAATTCTAAAAAAGTGAAAGAGAAAGAAAAAACAGAAATAAAGATGCTATTTGAAATCAAATAAAGGCATTTAAATCCAGATTATGCTCCACGATAAGAGTGTGTTGTTAAGAAGAGATTTAAAATATGAATCTGTTAATCATGATCTGCTTGGGCAGGTTATTTCAAAGCCTCTGGGCCCAAAACAAAACCAAGACAGATGACGGGTGAAAGACGTGCCTGAGGAGTTATAACTAGCCTACATACTGACAAGCTTCTTAAAAATGATCAGTATGATCCTAAAATTCATTTTGTCCATCAGAGCTATGGAAGCTTAGAACAGCTGAGATGTGATCAGAGCCTGGTGGCTGCGTTCTGCACACACTGAGGTTGATCGATAGATCATGGACTGCCTTTGTGAAGTCCTATTGGTCGTACAGGAGAAGGAGCAGAGGTTAAAAAGAGCAGTTGTAGCTTCATTAGAAAAAAACAGTGGTAGAAATGTGGCTAAAATTGTATTTGTGTGATGCTGCTCATAAACTCTGCACAGCATTTAGTGTGGACACACTTTCAGATCAGTAACGTGTAAGTGACCCTTAATGTTCACTGATAACAAACAGAATACTCAGGTTTATTGCACTATCAAGTAATAACATAGTTATTGAGCCCATGATGACGACTGCTACTGTTTCTGTGGCAAATCAGTGCCGCTTACACTTCAGTTTATTTACTGGAAATATGAGAGGTTTCCTGCTGTGGACAACATTAAAGAAAACATTAGCCCCGCTCACCCCCTAAAGTTTCTTTCACAGTATATCAAATTATAAAGCCGTTTATTGCTCTTAATTGTCCTTAAAGTCGTGACTGAAAGCTGTCTGGCAGGTAGCGATGTGGATGGGCATGGATGTGTTGTGAACCTTGTTCGTGCTTGTAGGTCATAAATCCCTTCACAGCCTGTCGAACTGACAGGAGAAGGAGATGTGATGGATGTATCCAGTAATGAGAGGAAGAGATGGATGGATAAGAAGACAGATGAGAAGGTCACTCCGCCTCGGAAAAGAAACACCTGAACCGGGTTCAAAAATTGGAAGCAGGGTACTTTATTTGTGGTAAATATGTAAAGGTGTGACGAGCAATTTGTAAATAGCCAAAGATCTGACAGAAAAAGTAAGGTGATAAAAACTGTGTTGTGGGGAAATGCAGGTGATATCGAGTGGCATCTGGAAAAGTTACTGGCTTGGGGTGCGGGAGTCTGCTGTTGCTTTTCAAAAGAGAAATATCTCAAACTGTTTACATAAAAACATCTGCAAACAGTGAAGAGGGGAATCAGGAGAACAGCAGCAAGTGATCAGGACTAAAACAGATTTCAGCAATGAGCCTCTGTTTTTGAGATGTTGGCTGTAGACAAAGAAAGCGTACTGGTTAGAACCTAACCAGTAACCGAAATTATTACGTTTTCATTTGTTGTTTTTAAAGACACTACACTATAAATAAAAAATATTTGTTTATTTTTTTGTTGGGCAAAAAAAAAGTAAAAATAAAAAATGAGGACAGACATGAAGACGTCATGAAAAGATAGAACCTCACAAACTAACCTTAAATTAACCCCCACAATCCACTGTTTGTTCATGCCTTCTACAACAGCTCTTATCACTAAAAACGTCGTCTGTATTTTAAAAAATCTGTGATGAAAAATACACTTCATTAGGTACACCTGTTCAACTGCTCATTAACACGAATATCTTATCAGCCAATCACATGGCAGGAACTTAATGCGTTCAGGCATGTAGATGTGGACAAGATGATGAGCTGAAGTTCAACCCGAGCATCAGAAGAAAGGTGATTTAAGTGACTTTGAGCGTGGCATGGTTGTTGGTGCCAGACGGGCTTGTCATTGCCGGGATAGGCTGGGTTCTTTTTTGCCTTTTGTTTTCTTTGTTTTCCTCAGTGAAGTTTTCCTGGTGGAGTTGTGGCTCTGCCTCTGGGTGGAGAACTGCCCGTCTTCTCACACCTGCTGGGTGAGCAGCAGATCTCTGTCAGATTGCCTTCTCTCCTGTGGTGGTAATCAGCCTCTCCTAGTTAGAAACCTGTATTACTTATCTTGTCACTCCATCTGCCTTCTAGTGTGCACTTTTCAAGTGCTCATGTTCCTATCTGCTGCTCCCGGGACTTCTGTGTTGCTTCTGGCCCTGCTGCGTAACACTCACCTGTCTGCCCACCCTCGACCACCATTCTCTTCTTACTCGGAACCCACCTGCCTCCGAAGATACCCCCAAGCTACCAAGTAAGACTGTTCCACTCCTTCTCACTCACTTTAAGACAGGGGTGTCGACCTCCAGGCCTCGAGGGCCGGTGTCCTGCAGGTTTTAGATGTGTCCCTGATCCAAAACACCTGAATTACCTCCTCAGTATGCAGTCAGTTTCTCCAGAGTCCTGCTAATGACTTCCATATTTGACTCAGGTGTGTTGAAGCAGAGACACATCTAAAACCTGCAGGACACCGGCCCTCGAGGCCTGGAGGTCGACACCCCTGCTTTAAGACTTTGTTCTAAAACTTCTGGATGCTGGCTAACCTGCTCTCTCCTCCTGCCGAGGAATTCCAGTTTGATCCAGTTAATAGTGGACTCATCTTTACATTATTCTCATCACTTTTGTAAATAAATTCTTTTTAACTGCATCTGGTGTGTCTGAGTCTGAATTCAGAGTCCTCTGTGCCAAACATGACAGAGTTGGTCAGAAACTGTTGCTTTACTGGGATTTTTGTGCTCCAGCATCTCTAGGGTTCACAGAGAATGATCCAAAAGAGAGAAAATATCCAAAAGGAAAATACCTTGTTGATGCCAGAGGTCAGATGATTGAGCTTATAGGACGGTAACAGGAAGTCAAATAACTGCCTAAAAGAGCGGCTCTAATCTATTTTCTCAGCACACTTTAGTACCAACTGAGCATAGTTTAAACCCCACAGCCGACCTGAGTATTGTTGCTGACCATGTCTATGCCTTTATGACCGCAGTGGTCGTCATCTTCTGATGAAAACGCCATGCCACAAAGCTCAAATCATCTCAAACTGGTTTCTTGACAATGACAATGACACTGGGTTCACTGTAGTCAAATGCCCTCCACAGTCACCAGATCTCCAGATCACCAGACCGTTGGGATGTGGTGGAACGGAAGATTTGCATCACAAATTGCAGCTGGAAAATCTGCAGCAACTGTGCGACGCTATCATGTCAGTACGGACCAAAGACTCTGAGGAATGTTTCCAGCATCTTGTGAAAGTATTTGCATTAACCAACCCTCAAGATTTTGGTGTAGGAGAATTATGAATCATATGCAAACTTCACAACAACAACCTGCAAATACAACCTTCAAAAGCAGATGAAAAGCACGCCACAATGATGAAACTGACACAAAGATTTGTAAGAGCATGTGACAGAAACACATCTGTTACTTCTTCTGAAACATGCATCACTCTGCTGGGATTATTTTAAACAAGCTGCAGAACAGGACGCTGAAGGCGCTATTATCTCTTATTACACGGGCTTGTTTAGCTTGCTTTCTCTTTTTTTGAAACACATCCACTGAGAGGGACGCATTCATCAGATCAGCAGAAAGCAGAAGGCTGGCAGGACAGAGTCTGTGCTGCGGCGCGGGACACATTTCGCTCTGGGCCCAATGATGTTTGAGAAACATGGGCCAGTGCTTCAGAAGAATGTGACAGCAATATCATCCCGAACTGCCCTGAAGTACACGAGACCTGTTTGTTCAACTTTATGACTCATGGCTGTTTCAGGAGAAAATATTCCTTGATGGGTTTCCATTACATCTCTCTTATGTGTATACTCCACATGTGCACGTTTTGTCCTGCAATAAACTGAAATTTCCATCTTTTTGTTTGTTTTTTTACCACTTTTTACATAATATCAGTTGACGCAATTAATTACTGGAACGTTTTTTGATCAAGGGCTATGGGTTTGAGCATATGAGACAGCACAAGTGAAAACTATTAAACCAGCTGATAGAGCAATTTCAAAGGGACAAACAGTACACTGCAAGAGACAATAGACGTCCTCCATTGTGCTCTTTAACAACGCAACACTGAATTAATCCATCCTCTATCAATTTATTTCTCATTACAGCTGGACACCGTGAGCAGTGTGACCAGGCGAAACAAGGAAGCATCTTGCGGGAGAAATGAGACATCTGTGTCACAAATGAGGCTCAAACTCAACCATATGTTCTCAGGAAGGATTATTTATTAACCATGTGGTCCTCTGCTATGCACCACGTTCACTGGCAACTCATATTCACATGCCACAGCTGCTGTTTTCTGCTGGAGCAGGTCGGCATTTAGCCCGATTGATTGACTTCTCTGTGAGGAAAGTTGCAGCGCACACCACAAATATTAGCATCAATATAACAAGTACTGTGTGTGTGAAACCCACACTGATAAAAATGCATGTAAAGACAAGCGATACCACATTAGATTAAACTGTTGTGTGCACTATGATGAACACACCCTCAGGTGTTTGACAAAAAGAAATCACTTATAACAGCTTCTTGCTGACTCAGAGAACTAGTAGGCATATAGCACAAAAATAAACTCTCAACAGACAGAAGGCCACGGGTGAAACTCAAGTGGAAAGGTCCAAGTAAGCAAAAGTCAGTCTCAGTGTCTACACACTCACCGGCAGTGAGAATAGTTTGTTGATGCCAGAGGTCAGAGAGGAATGGCCACGCTGCTTTGAGCTGGTAGTAAGTCAAACAACACCAACCAAGGTGCAAACAAGGTATGTAGAAGAGCATCTCTTCCTGGTTTTTCATACTATATAATGTGCAACCTTGAAGCAGTTGGGCTACAGCAGAAGATCCCACTGTCAGCCAAGAACAGGAAAATTAGGCTACACTTTCCTCAGGTGAACTAAATTGCACCACAGAAAATAGAAAAACATTATCTGGTCTAATGAGTCTCAATTTCTGCTGCAACATTCAGATGATATGGCCAGAATCCAGCATAAGCAACGTGAAAGCAGGGATCCATCCTGCCTGGATCAACCTTTAAGGCTGCTGCAGGGGGAAATACTGCGAGGGATATTTTCCTGGCATCACTTAAACACACTAAAGTATACCTGGGAAATAAATAGTCTGGTACTGCCCCTGCATAGTACACACCGAATAAAAGTAGATAAACTTC
>VUQK01019491.1:28353-40275 GCA_015106715.1 Bujurquina vittata
GATAAACTTCTTAATATTTATATTTGGACATAGTTCATAAATCTCAACTCTTTGTATAGTAATTGGGTATAATATTTCATGCTCATCAAAGCAGTTATTGATTAGTTATGCAATAATCTCAAGGGAAAGCAGACATCCAACAATTGATGCAAAAATATAAACAGTTATTAATAGATACATACATACATATATATATATATATATGTGTTGTTCGTATGCATATGTGTTGTTCGTATGTGTGTGTGTGTGTGTGTGTGTGTGTGTGTGTGTGTGTGTGTGTGTGTGTGTGTGTGTGTGTGTGTGTGTGTGCGTGTGTGTGTGTCTACAGCGAGTTTATTTGCAATATTTAGTCTGTGTTCGGTGTCTGTGTTCACCAGAATGTTTGTGTGCCTCTTTTTCACTGACTCAGCAATTCGAGTGATCCAGAGATCAAAGTGTGCAGAGTTTGTTGAACACTGCAAAGAAGTTTGAGGAGCTGATGAATAAACATGAGGTGGGACATTTATGCAACACACACGCACACATGCAGCAGTGGATTTTAAATAGAAAGCGCTCCTGCTGCTGCACACACGCTGCCTGCTGAATCTTAATATAAAGAGGGACAATTAGACACACACACACACACACACACACACTGGGTACTGAAAAGGTTGACATTTAGATCATATTCATCATTTCACCTAAAAAACAAACAAAACCAACCATTGTAGTTTACCCACACTGGTTATTTGTGTGTTTCAGAAAGTTGGATTTGGCTTGTTTATGTATAAAGGTGGGGAGGAGATGGAGGAGAGGTAATCCAGCATTTATGAAACACAAACACACACGCACACACACACACACACACACACACACACACACACACAAACACACACACACACACACCCTCAATGTCTGAAATCCCTGCTGGATAAACCAGAAGGCTCCAGCCAAAATTAAAATACCCCCACACTCGCACCCTAACGTAATGCGCATATGAATGTACACAACACACATTCAGTCTTCCCTTATCCCTCTGTGTCTCCATCTGCACCTCATAAGGAGCAGAAACCTTTGACAAACACCGCTGACTCAGAAAGTGCAAAAGTAAAGTAAATGTTTCTCTGCAATTATCACACAACTGCCTAACTACCATGACTACATCCCAGGAACCATCCACCCATCTGTGCATTTTCTTACACTGATCTAACTCAGGGTCACAGGGCCCAGAATATGATGAAAACCATATAACCTGATATATATAATTAATCTTGGGAGATATAATTTCCTCAGTATAGTCTGCCTCTCTGTGATAAACCAAACAGGATCACCAAAGACACACGGCCAGAATCATCCGGTTCAGGCTGCAGCCGTAGAAATGTTGCAGACTGTAAGCTCACAACTGGCCTGTCACTCCAAATCAAACATGAGAAAATAAATGCAGAAAAATGTAAGTTTATTAATTTGTTTCTTTTTCCTGCCAATGGAAAGCAAGAATACCACATTGCACAAACGGTGCTCCCTAATCTGCTTAAATTAACTTTTTATTTAAAATATGTGTCTGCATTTTAAATTCCTTTGTTCACAGATACTCCGGCTTAAATTTACTAAAAAAGTGTGGAATTTTAAAGCAAATGTAAATAAAAAATCACTACTGCACAATTCAAAACAGTAAATACCACTTTTGTTGCTATATCATTACATAGCACTACCAAAATTACATAAATCAAACAAACACATACATGAAAATGTGTGTGGACACAGACACACGCACACACGTGTGGCGCACACACAGTATGAATCACTGAGCAGTATAATGACAGGTGGTGTCTGCATCCCATTTCACTAATGAAAGAACATCCCATCTCTTGTCAATGAATTATGCATTACACATAATACAAAACGCTCCACTGCATAGATCATTAATACAAACGCACACTGTGCATACATGTAGACAAACAGGCACACATGCTGAGATCAACGCAAAAAATGCTGAAAGGAAAAAAAAACTTGCACGAGCAACAAAATGCTCAAAAAACTGTTCTTAATGAGGGGCTTAATAATCACTCCATTCAAGTTTTCATAGTTAATGTTGCAGTGTTGAGCTCATAGAGTATAACTGACACACTGGAGTGTAACTGACTGTAATTAGGACCTCAAAAAAAAACTGTTGCACAAATAGTACAGCAGACAATTTGCCCTGCGCTGGTTTATGCATCCAGGTTAGTCAACCAAGTTAAAGACGGCATGATTTGCTGGGCACATTCTAGTCTCTGATACTTACTAGATAATCAGCAGCAAAAACATACTGCTCCACTCTCGTAGGGAGATTCTTGAAAATATCATTTCAGTGGCTCCCTTCATAAAACATGAAGCGCTGAGGCCTGCTCTCCAAACTAGGGTTCTGTTTATATGAACTGTGTGGATTTTTGCTCTGGAGAATCATATTTTTAACGTGGAGTACAATATCAGCTCTCTGATATCTGACATAGAAGAAAGCAAAACACCGTCACCATTTTAATAATTCATGTTTATTTTATGTCCCCTTGGTAGGAATTACTGCAGACTTGATGTAGAGGATCAAAAAGCTATAAGACTTTTTGATGAGGCAAACAGCCTACCTGGGGAGATCGCTGAAGAGCCACATGTCTGTATTTAAATCCCCTTTTTAAAACCTGCTTTGATAAAAGAAGCTTTTTATTAGGTGATCCTTACTATGTGCTTTTACCCCATTTAATTACATGTAATGTTACCCACTGGGTTTTAGATAATTCTGTAATCTGCCACCTTAAAAAGAAAAAAACATAGCTCTCTAGAATAATGGGTGCTTCATCTGCACATGTGCATTAACTGATTTTAAATGGTGCTTGAAGAAAGGTTTATTAGTTTTCAGTGGGCTGGCCAAAGGGGAGTTGAGTTTAGAAAAGACGAAATACCTGATGGGACACTGAAGAAGTGCGGCTTTGAGCAGAGACAATATGAAACTATAAAAGTCATGTACATAAAAGAAATGTTTTCTATTTTGTGAAGATTTAAAAAAAAAAGCTATAAACACCAGGAAATGTTATGAACACCAGAGTGTCTGAGAGGTAAGCCAGACCAAAAAATATTTTTACATGTTTCAAGTGTTTAGACAAAGTGAAAATTTCCTTGGTACTGGCACAACATCTGACAGCATAATCAGGTGGTTCGAATCAGCTTAGAGTTCAGAGGGCCGCGCACGGTTTAGATAGTTGGGAGTTTAAAATGTGAAAACATGTTCTTCTGCAGTTACAGCGGTTATGATAATTGAATCTGGCAGAGTCATGCTAGCTTCACCACAGATGAGTCTGGACTGATGTGAGTTTACGAGTAAATGAATGCTCGAGTGATGAGGATTAGGTTAAAAAAAGGTTACAAGCAAAACTAACATGTCAGAAAACATAAGTCCATGCATGATTCAAGCGTAAAAAACCCTTGGTTAATCGTGAATTGAAGAGCTTATATGATGCAAACATTTCTAAGGACATTTCTTGGGAGCGTATAAAAGGAATTAATAAAAATTCATCCATCCACCCATCCTTTCACCGGGGGGAGCCTGTCCCAGCTGTCATAGAGCGAGAGGCTGAGAACACACTGGACAGGTCAACCCTACAACACACGGCCTAAAAATAAAGGTTTACCTATTAGTTCATGAGGCTGAATTCAGTAGCTTTTAAAAAATAAACCTATTGGAGCTTTTAATATCCTTTACATTTATAACACAAACACTTTTGTTATTCTAAAATTTTATCATGCCAGAGTCCTGACATTGACATTCTTGAGCTCTCGAAGCATCTGCTTCATTATAACAGAAACAAGGCTACACCATTTGGCAGAATACATAATGTTAAGTTAGGCAAAGAAATTGCAGTTGAGATGAGCAACTGATCAACCAGAGGTTGAGCATCCAAAACCCTCAACATCTGGGTGTCTGTTTTTGATTGTGAGGCATCTGCACAGGTCGCCTGGTAGGAGGCAACCTGTCTGCAAGCAATCATAGTCTGACGTGGTTTGACAGCAGTCACTCTGACACAGATTAGCAAAGGTTGGAAAATTAATGCTCTCTGATTTATAGATGCAGACAGGTTGCAAACATATTGCAATCAAACTGACTCAGTCTGAGCACAACTTGCATCTGCAATGCATCTCTTTGCAACAGGGGACTCAACTCGATTGCTTGTATTCTGGTTATATTCCTATTTGAAAGCAAGGTTGGAGAGTGCCTATGTTTGCATTGGAAAACATAGGCCTATGTTTATTTTGCAAATAAATTGCGGTCCTGCAGCAACTATGTCAGAGATTATTGAGGTTCTGGCTGGACTCTGACTATAAGTATTTACTGTGATTTTCTGCGTATATAGATAGCAACAGACTTGTGATTTTTTGCTGATTTATCACTGTTAATCCTCATATTATCACAGATTGCATGTAAAAGGCCGTTTGGCCCTATTTAATCACAAACTTAAAGCAGAGTGAGAATACAAACTCAGTCTTATTGTCATTGTTATTTTTTTGCTGTCTTGATGCACCACAGACATTCTGGAGATGGCAACTGTTTTCAAGTGCTTGCAGACCTGGTCCCCATGTTCGAAGCAACGATTTCAAAGGCCACAAGACTGCATGTTCATTGCACATGGCTGCAATCATTTTTTCCTTAATGTGACTGTGGCATTAGCTTAGGTTATGATTACTTGACCACAAAAGGAAGGGCAACTCCACCATAGGAGCTCCTGGCTACCTGCAGTCCAACCGGTGCTCCAGCTTGGTCTCAGTCTAAATAATCATCATAAGTGGCAGATTAAAATTGAAGAAACAGTTTGCATCATGACTCTATTAACATAGCAAGTGTTGCTACTTATTTGTGAGTGCAGTGCTCATGTGCATGCAACAATGTTGTGATTTCACCTGAGCCTTGAAAATATTTTGTTCCAGCAAGACCAAGACCTCCAAATTGTTAGTTGCTAAAACAATAAATGCACATAAAATAAATGCAGTCGTGTTTTAAAGTAAACTCTGCCTATTAAACAGCCTCATCTGTCTGCAGGCGAGGATTTCTGGAGGACCTACAAAACAACAGGAATGTAAACTCATCCTTAAGTGAAAAAACAAACACTAAAATGCCTTTTAATTGGGAAAAAATCACCTTGAACTGTCTGTCCCTTCATCTATACCAGATAAAAACCATCATGAAGTGCCCTGGCCTGTATCAGCCAATTCAGGCGAAGGAATGCTGCATCTACAAACATGTTCCTACCTTCAGTTCTGGCAAATTCTCTAACCAACAGGTCATTCACACTCACAGTAACGCCAACAACAAACAGCAAGAACAACAACAAGAGATATATCAGCACCACAAGGGGTTTGCAGCTGTCTTGTCCTTCTTTGGTGTAAGTTGTTCTCAGGATAACAGTGAGCCCCCTCCCCCTGCCCACCCTGCTATTATCCTGCATGGCACTGGTACAAAAGTGGCTTAGGACACAGCATGGGAATAAGAAGACAGATAAATGTGACAAAAGAAAGATGGAGGCGAGCCAAATGGTTGGAGGAGGAGAGATGAAAAGGAGTTTGTGTATGGAGTCCAGACGGCTCCCACAGCTAAAGATGAGCAGAGGGGGAATATTCCCATGATCTGCAGGAAACTTTGATAGTACAGTAGATATAGCACAGATATGGATAATTATCATATTTTATTCACTGCTCATGCACGCAGTGGGTGGAAAAATGAGTGTATTAGTTGTTCCGAATGGTTCAACATTGAGAAAAGACAAAGCACTTTAGAAGCACTTCATCTCAGGTTTTATTGCCCACCATTAAATTTATTTTCTTACGACGCCTAAAAAAAAAGTCCTGGCAACGCTGCATGATTTCCTCATGTTCCTGTTAATTCAATTTGAGGGCACATCATCATCCTGGAATCAAGAAAAAAAACTGTGGAAACAGGTAGAATTACACTTTTTAACACTCTGGCACACACGCAGAGAAAATATCCAGAAAGATTCACATTCAGCCAAACACAAACAAAAACTGTCTGCTCACGTAAACACACTGATCCGAAAGCAAACAAAAACCAGACCCCAAAGCATCCGCATAACCACCAACACACCTTGCCTCCCAGACTCAACAGACAATAACACAACTTGTTTTGTATCGATGACAAACCCAAAGCTATCCTCATGTGAATCCCAGCAACAAAAACTGCTCTGCTGTGACTCATCAGCTCTGAACAATGCTCACGGCTGAAGGAGGATCACTTTTTTTTTTTAAAAAGTGAAAGGTTGTGATCCATGTAGCACCGACACAATGGAAGGTCTCTGCTTTAGTGACCGGGGCTCTTCCTGCTCAAACAACCTTTAACAGTCACAGGATGAATCAAACGGGAGACGGTAAAATGCTGTTTAATAGATTTCTGGATGAACACTGTGTACACACACAGTTGCTCTTTGACAGTAAAAGCAAGACAAAGGAAGTAATGCTGACTGATGGTTACGCTGAGGGACGTAACATAAACGTACTGAGGAATAAAAGGCCAGGGGCGCTTTTTATTAATTCATGTAAAGTGGAACTGTAAAAAGAACCACATGACGTACCGCCTCTTTTCAGGAACGCACACTTAAGATCTTGGCACACGAACAGTGTCCACAGGTGAAGGTCGTGGCTGAAGGGCGTGGGTGAGAAGATGGGAAATTCCCATTATAAAATGAAAGGGCAACAGATGTTGAAAGTTTTTTAACTTATTCACCTTGTGACTCCATTGTTTTACATTTGCCGAATAGGAAATGGATGTGGGAACAAACTATTACAGCCAGAAAAAAAGGAACACAACTTCAAAGCCTAAACACATCCAGTGCCGTCTCATTCAGGTTCAACGCAGTTTGCAGGTTTTGCCTTGGTCAGTGGATTTGAAAGTGCACGTGGTTTCTAGAGTTATGCCTGTCAAAGTATTTGGTTCAACTAAAGAAACGAGAACAAATTGTGCCTTTTGTTTGCAAACACGCTCAGTTCATCTCAGTCCTGACTGGTTCCCGAGGCCAGCCTCAGATCGGTTTTGACACTCAGCTGTTGTTTTAATTTTTCAGCCTGCAGTTTGCAGTTTGCTTTAATTCAGGGAGGAGGATCTGCTTGCCTGCCTGCTAAGTCTGAAAATATTCAGAGGATGTGTTGGTGCTGGAATCAGGGCAGCGTTTCATCTTGTATGCAAAAAAAAAAGTTGTGTTTTCTATAAGCAGAACGCTTAATGCCAATATGCCACATTTGTTGCTCAGTCTCCAGAGGATGCACTCATATTAGCACCAGGTGCACCTGCCGTGGACGGCTCTCCCCTGCTCTTTTTCAGTGGCTTCTGCTGTTTTTACTTAACTCCATTTTTCCTGCAGCCAGCTGCAGTGGGGAAGCACCAGAATGAAGCAACACCAAAAGGCTCTTTGTCCACCAGTGCCAGAAAACACACTTTCACTCTTTCCTCCCTTTGTCTGTCTGCCTCCTACATTCACCCAGCATGAGCATGACTCTTTCCCCCATCTCCAGCTCTCAACAATGCTGCACCTCTGAGCCCCAGCCCACACAGCAGAATACCGCTGACGGGAACTTCTCCCCTCTATCTGGCTCACTCTTTGTCTCAAACACCAGGTCGCCTCTGTCTTACTCCTCTTGTCTTCATTTGTCACTTCCTCATCAACACAACCTCCATCTTCCACTCGGAATTGGTGACCTCACCCAACACCCACATGGCAGTGACTTCATCAGACGGCAGCTGCAGTCAAGGCCACAGAGCAAAGTGTTGGTGGGGAGGCCAATTATCACCGCCACCGTGTCTGGGATGCCAGTGTGAGACCGCTGGAGGACATCACCCACCTCGGCGTCTCATCTCGGCACTCAATCTTTCACAGTGTGCATCTGTGAATTTCATTTGTCGGTCCTATCAGCTGAAGGAATGTCCACTTGTGTCGTCTGGGAAATGAAGTGTTGGGACCGTTCAAGGCCGCTATCAACAAGGCCACCAAAGTACTGACAAACTGGCTCCGCTCTCCTCAGTAACTATCTCAGGATACCTCTTAGCCGTGTCTGCAAAAGTACACGGTTTAAGTGTGAAAATAAAGCTTTATATTAAAAGAGAGATTCAATTTTTAATGCTGATTCCTGTGTTTGTGGGAGGCTCATGGAATGAGGGAAATTCCAGCCCAGTGCAAAATGGATTAAAGCCCAGTTAAACAACCATCTCTTTCATCAGATATCTAGGTGTTATTTCTACAGTTTATCACCATTAAATCTAAACAGATTACTTCTCCGGAGTTGGTTTATCTCTTTCCTTCGCTTAAAGGTCAGCATCACAGTACTCTATTTGTTCAGGCAGCCCCACGGGGAAGCTGGTCGGGAGTCTCGTTTAAAGGCTCCAGCTTAGGTTTCAGGTGGTTTGCAGCTCTGCAGTGAGTCTGTGTGCTGACAAAGACTCACATGACACATGGCGTCCCGGTTTGCTTTGATTTTCAGTTTTTCCCACTTTTCATCTTTTTTTTGTTGTTGTTGTTGACTTGAAAGCAGCTGGTGTGATTACAACCACCTGTTTGATGGGTGCTCATTTAAATGGGCAGCTAATCTCATGCATCTAAACCAGCACATAGACAGCAAGCTCATGTCTACGGCTACAACAGGACGAGACCGCCATCTGCTGGACGGCTCTTAAATTACAGTCCCCATGTGCGCTGGCAGACCTTTGCCAGTCTATGACCTGGATCGAGGTGCTACCTGATAGATTTTAGTCATTGTTGAAATAAAAATACTTACAGCAACAGTACACATGATTTTTGGTTTGTAAAATTTTCTTTATTACATGCTTTGATCACCCCCCCTCTTTTTTTTTTACAAAATTGGGTAAACTTAAAGTTGCAGAAAATGTTTTGCCTATCAAAAAGACTGTGTGGAAGATTCCCGACTCTGATCACAAACCAGATTTCCACCATTTTTCTCCGAGTGTCAAGCAGAAGCAAAAAATGGCTTCATCATTGTGTGTGTGTTTGTGTGTGCATGGTCAGAGATGCTGGTGCAGCCACAGCACTGTGTTGAGGAAGCAGTCAACTTGTGTGTCCACTCTGGACAGAGAATGTCCATCTTCTGGAAACCACAACAACCTGATTTAAGAATAAATAACAGGAATGACTGAGTTGAATATCAGTAAGGTCAGTGCGGCAGGGCTTACAGTGTCAGGTTGTCTTTAATTTAAGTGATGTGATAAGCTCTGTTGTACCTGACAGGTGAACCCCTGCTCTTCAGTGCTTTATAAAGCTCCATCCCCTGGTGAGGCGACACTCTCCTGTCTCTGCCTCCCAGCATCAGCAGCACTGGAGCCTTGATCTGCACACCGTCACACAACACTGTTAACGCAGTGTGCCAACAGACGCGTGTCGTCTTCTGACGTGGTATTTTGCGCGTTTGTGTGTGTCTGACCTTGGCGGCATGTGCGATGGGTGACTTCTGTAACATAGCAGCCAGGGCCTCAGCAGTGGGTATCTGGTCATATGAGTAGTGAAACCCAGCACTGGTGTAACGCCTGGAGAAGTGGTGACAGAAAGCGTTACAGTATGAAGTGGATTTGACGTTTCTTTTTCATCGAGCGTGGATGTCTCACCAGTCCACTATATCGCTAGTTCCCAGTAGCGTAGCAGCATTAATGACAGGGTTCCTGGCTGCACACACTCTGTAGGACTCCGGGTACTGGCCGAGCAGGTGACAGGCCAGGAAACCGCCATGAGAACCACCTATCACTGCCAAGCGGTCGGGGTCGAGGCTCGGGTCACGCTCCAGCACAGAAAGCACGGCCCTCTGGGTAAACACAGGAAGCCTGGTCAGATCATTTCCTTACATCTCCACGGTGACCGTGTGCTGTTGACACAGCTACCTGTCAGTGGCTTACTAGTGGTGAGATTTGTTGCTGATCTCACTCTATCCTGTTTTCGTGATTAGAAAAGATATAAAAGGCAGTACCTGCACATCTTTTACATCCTGGCTCCCAATCTGACCAATTAGTGACAAAATGCTGTCCTGGCCAAACCCTGTGGATCCCCTATAGTTCACTGGATAGTGACAGAAAAATTGGAGAGGGAAGATCAGTTAAATCAAAAATGAAATCACTAAAAAATATATATATATATATACATGATGAATGGATGGATGGATGAAGAATCAGCCAAGAGTGTCATTACTCCATTGCTTAAGATGTGTACTTTTAATTACTATTCATTCTAACTATTAATTGAATAACCCACAAACAATCGCACTAGCTGCTGTAATTATAATTGACTAAAGACAACCAGCTAATACAGTCTTTGGACTTTAGGCTACGGTAAATTAAATTGAATCCACAACATTTTCTAAAAATGTAAACTCCTCTGAGTGAAGTGCATGCAAGCCTGGCAAAAACTAAGCAACAACTATATCTCACCCATGAGCACAGCAAAGCCAAGTTTAGCCAGCGCAGCTGTGGTGCAGTTCCACTCTGCAGGGAACTGAGAGTGAGGTCCACCTAGGGGAGCAAACCATAGTGCAAAAAAGATTGAATAAATAACCCACAAAGAACACAGATACAAAGCAATAGCACAAAAAAGGAAAGTGAAGACAGACCATGGATGAAGACCACCAAAGGTATCCTAGTTTCACAAAGGGGGTGAGACGGTTTCACCAAGACAGCCCCAAAGTCTAAACCAGCTGATAGAGACAGAGAAAGTAAGAAGAATGAAGCTAAAACTCTAAATAAATCTACTGAATCAGAAACCGAAAGCTCACTGTAGTTTGCGTTCTCCTCATCTGATGGAGGAGTAACATCTAGAACTTTCCAGCTGAAGTCAAAGGTCATGATGGGCTTCTGCAGAGTTTGCCAGGATACAGCCTCACCTGTAGGCGGCACAAATCCCACCCTCTGCGTGGCCAATAAACAGACACATGTCCAATCATTTTTAATAAGTGACCACATTTACACACACATCCAAGTGTATTTAAACAAAGTGCTGGTTCTGCTTATATGTGGCATTGTACTTTGTCTGACCAGAGTGGGAGGGGTGTTTGGGCTGGAGCAGCAGACCACCATCAGGTCTCTCTGGACTGTCAGCAGTTTCCAGCTGCCATATGCTTGGGAAAAATCTGAGAGGTCTGCAGAGGAGGAGGCAAAATACAGAAACAAAGACAGAAGTGACAAGTGTGAAAGAAGAGATGAAGAGCAAACAACTGTAGACACTTGACAGGGGTGAAGCAAACTCTGAGATGTTAATTATACAGCCGATGATCTCTGAGATATATGTGATCATTTATACTGATTTTTGCCCCCTTTGGTACACACTGCTTGGTGCTATGATGTTTCTGCTACATGACTTAATTTGAAATTTCCAGGTAAGATCCGCAGTTCATTTTATGGTCTTGTCATACCTTTCTGTTCTCCCTTGTGCTGCTGATGAAGATGAAACAATGGAGGTGGAGGAGGAGGAGGAGGAGGAGGAAGGAGAGGGAGTGGAAGAGGTTCAGAAAGAGAATCAGAAGGAGAAGGGGGTGGAGGAGGAAGGTGAGATTCATAAGGCAGGGGAGGAACCAGAACGGCAAGAAAAGGAGAAGGCGGAGGAGGAGGAAGAAAGGGGGAAGCGAGAGCAGGAGAAACAGGAAGTGCCAAATGGGAAAGAGAGGGAGAAACAGATGGAAGGGGGGCAAGAGGAGATGGGAGAGGACAGGAAGACCAACATGGGAAAGGAGGAGGTGGGAGCAGAGGAGAGAAGGGAGAAGGCGGAGGAGGAAAAAGGAGTGATGGAGATGAGGAGAGGAGAGAGGGAGGAGGAGGAGGTGGAGGAGAGGTTGGAGTCTTACTATCAGAGAGGGAGGTGACTGTCTTTGATTTTCTGTCAACTAGGAAGAGACCCTGAAAGAGAGAGATCAGACTAAATGAGC
>VUQK01019491.1:46376-59647 GCA_015106715.1 Bujurquina vittata
GTTTAAAAAAAAATCCCACAAAAAAAAAAAAAAAAAAAGAAAAAAAAAAAAAATCACTTAAAACCTTCTTAAATTAACTACAGCCATCATCAGAATGTGAAGAAAAAAATTTCATGACTGCATCCAAAACATCTAGGTACTGTGAGAGAGCTCAACTGAAGCTGAACAAGGGATCAGCTTTACCAAATGCAATTCCAATCTATATCACATGATGGTGTATTGAGTCAGTGTATTCACAGTGGAAAAACCCAAAGCCACCTGAGGAAACGGACACATTTAAAAAGAAACAGTGAGCAGTAAAATGTTACCCCTGGTGGTGAAAGTTGGGTGGAAAATGAGGGCGATACAAAAAGTATGTTAACCATCCAATACAAGGACATTAACCTTACCAAATTCAATACCGTGTTATGCCTACAAAAGGCACAGAATCTCATTTTACAGGAGCTTTTCAGTAGAGGTGCCACTTTAAATACTGGATCATTTAATTCAGAGCGTTTGCATCATTTCGTAGATTATTTATCTACAATAAACCTAACAGAGGCAGTGGGATTTGCCCACGCGTGTGGCTCATGTGTAGGTGTGCTCATTGTGTGCTGACTGGCATATCCTCCACACAAAATTACATTTGGTATCGTCATGGCCTGCTGGCCGAGCAGGAAGTACTAGTCCTCCTACTCAACTTTAGGTTTTTGTTTAACACCGTCTATGCAAGATGTGAAAGAAGACACGACTACAGAGACAGAAGAATAAGGGGTATATAAGCCACTGAACAGCTGCAGTAGATGAGGCTGTATAAAAACAAGCAGTGATCAGTGAAACATGCAGATAAACTGCATTTTGCTCCGTGTCCTCACCTGTAGATGGTGTCGGACCCCAGACTCAAGGATCTCTTTGAAAGCATTGTAGATTCTTCTCCTCATCCAGCTGTCAATGTAAACGTTCTCCATTCCAAACCTGATTTTCTCTTCTGTGAAATCCTCGTTCTGCAGAGAGAAGTAAGATGTCAGAAGCTTGGGGGGTAATAATTCCCTTGGGTATTTACACAGTTTTAATATCAGACAACATACCTCTATGTAATGCAGCACCTCTCTGAAGATGGAGCGCTGCTTCCTCCTGTCATTCTTGGCTCTGTGTTTGTTGCCGTCTGTGGCTAAACTCTTCAGGCATTCACACAAACTTTCACCATCGTCCAACTCAAACTCCTGCAGAGATTTATACAAAGATGACAAAAACATAGTGCGCCGACATAGTATTACAAACAGAGGGGTTTGGAAACACTAGATTACTGCATTTGTAAGTGGGTGTACTCTGATTTGTTTTGCTTGTACCTCATCTATCTCTCGTCCTAGCTCCACCAGCAGGGCGATGGTCTCTCCTACTGCAATTCTGTAGTTGACGTCATTGCTCTGAAGACATGCCTGCAGTTTAGGGAGGTGACTGCAGCGAGAAAAGGGCAAAGGATTGCAGTTGGGTAAACCATTAGTCACTACTGCTGACTTTTTAACAGCAAAGCAACGTATCTCCAAGTTATCAAAGTCCACATCAGAAGCAACAGAAGATGTTAATACTTATACACGATCAGGCAAAGAGTTCACAGCCTGTTTCACTCACTGGTTGAGCACCACAGTCAGTCTAGAAGTGGGACAGAGGGTGACCAGCAGTGACCACGCCTGCAGGGCAGCAGTGTGGAGAGCTGGACTTCCAGGTTTCGGTGTGGGCAGAACTCCCTCTCCGTTAGGGTATGTAGACATGAACACACTCTCCAGAAGAGCCAATGACTTTATCAGATCCAGTGAGGAGTAACGAGGGATGGGAATATAAATGCATAACACCACAAAGTAAATACAGTTATTGCTACAAGCTATTTTAGAAGGTTTTACTTCATATTCTTAAGTAGTGCAGAATTAAACTGTCATGAGTTAAAAATTGTTCTCACCTCTCCGTCTTCAGCAGATGAGACGTAGCAGCACATCCCAAGAGCCCTGGCACACTAACGGGGAGACAGATGCAAGAAGAGTCAAACTAACAGACAGGCAGACAGGTCTTCCAAATATTGTCTGACATGTTTTGGGGTTTTGTTGCCTTCAGTTTGTTTCCAAAACAGTGGGCAGAAAACAGCAGCTGACAGCGGTGTTGCAAAGTCTTATAATGTCAAAGCTGCAACCCTGCCAGGCCTCGTTCATTCTCCTCAAGTGGGAAGCTCAGGCTAAAAGTGGATTAGCTCAAAAACCACAGCAACCCAGTATGTTCAAAATGAATTTTCCTTCAGTTACTAAATTAATTTCTGAGCTATGACTCACTGCTACACAACAGAAGTGATTGTGATGCTATTGCTCTTTAACCCGGCTCCTTTACAATCCAGGATTTCACACTTTGACCATCAGGACCTTCTCTTTTGAATTTTTTCTCCCCCTGAAAACCCATCCCAAATACAATTTGCATGCAAATTCAGAAGAGTTTCATGTGATCCCTTACACTCTGGCGAGCTGCTATGCTGGCACTGCTGTCGATCAAGGTGGCAGTGAGAAGAGGGCGAAGCATTTTGAAGCCCTCCTCCACCTCGTCTCCACCCCCCAGCTGGATGCAGAGTAGAGCAAAAACTGTGGCTGACGCTGCCTTCTCCTCCCCACTGCCTGCACACACGGGGAGAAAAGAGAAATTTATCAGTAGCTGCAGTTTTTGCTCATCGTGTTTCTGGTTCACCTTTAAGAGATTTTTTTTTTCAGCTCCAGATAAATCTTTAACCGTCCTGGCACGGATTTATACAAACTGGTATCAACCAAATTGCAGAAAGCTAGATAAACTGAATCTCACACACACGCAACTTTTTTTGTAGTACCTTTTCTAAGGCTCCTTTCCAGGCAGTCGCTGATAGTGAAGCGCCTCTCTGTCAGGAAGTCATACAGTACTCTGGAGGAGAAGGCCTGCCGCAACGACTCGAGGGCTGCTAGACGAGTCTTTGCACTGAGACACCGAGACAAGGGAGAAAAGGACAATACGGTGAGTGTTGTTTTTTGTTTTGTTTTTTTTAAACACAGGTAATAGTGCCATTTACGAAAGCCGAGAGCGGCCATGGTACTTATAAACTTTTTTCTGATGTGTTATTTATCTTATCATAAAATGACGATTACCGTTTTCTCAAGATAACAAGATAAATAACTCGTTATCTCGAGAAAACGAACTTTGTTTTCTTTAGAAAAGTTAATTTACCGATGGTTTTCTTGAGATCACGAGACTATTATCTTTTATTTCATCCTCATCGGTTAATACAGGAATCCTACAGTTCAATTTACTACCTTTTACTACCCCATGGAAACCCTGCTCATGATCAGTTTCTCAGTATTCTTAAAACCATTCCAAGAACGGACTCAAGCTGAAAATGTCAGATTGTGGGGAACCTGCAGCTCAGTAGGGGTTTACAGTGCCTTGTTCCTAAGTTCAACAAATAACCTTTGTCTTCATGGTTACTGAATGATGCACGAGGTGCCGTGCAGCAGGGCTGAGCTGCAGTCGAGCCAGCCGTCTCCTTAAATAATGAAGGCTGATATGGAAGTTATTTATCTTGTTATCTCAAGAAAACGGTAATCGTTATTTTGTGATAACGAGATAAATAATTCGTTATCTCAAGAAAACCATCAGAAAAAAGTTTATAGGTACCATGGCCACTCTCGGCTTCCGTAGCCATTGCACCATCATTTTGCTTTCCTGACGCTTCTTGATTGGATGCAGCCAAAACAATAAAAATTTATTATTATTATTATTTTTTTTTAAACACTATCTTACCTCTTATCTGTCAGGTTGTCTATACACTGTTTGAGTTTGTCCTCTGTTTCTTCCTGGGCAGTCTGCTCATCCAACTGATCACTTCCTGTGTTGGATCAGTCAACACACACACACACACTGATACACTGATACACTGATACACTGATTTTGATGGCTGCATAAAAATGTAATCGTTTAATGCTTCAACTGAAGATTCTGGCCATCTTGGCTTCTGCTCTTAAGTCAATCAGAAAATAATCACTGAGCCCTTAATCAAAACTGAATGTGTGTAGAAGGAATAAATTGTGTAGCATCTGCATTTCTGTACAAACCCAGGCCCTCTTCCAACACTGAGGTGCTCTCGCTGGCACTGCTGCAGTGACTGAGAACGTCCGACGTCAGCTCATCATCGCTGGCAGCCGACTCTCCCTTTACTCCATTTTTAGCACCTAGGGAGGGAAAAAGTGAAACGATGAGAAGATGGGAGCAAGAGGATTTAGATATGCAATGAGATAGATGGAAATTTATAAAGTTTTCACAGAGCACAAAAACTCTATAATAAACCCATTTCCAATCGTATGCAAAGAAAACCTAAAAACCATTACCATCAACCAAAACCTCTTCTGCCATCTTTCAAAGCACCAGCAGATGTTAAATAACATCGATTACTTCTTTCAGCGCAACTTCCTCATAGTGTGAAGTTTACCAACCAACAGAACACACACACACGCGCACGTGCGCGCACGTTGCTGCAAGATAAAGCAGCCTAATTCTATGTCAGCTTCTCCATAAACACCAGGGAGTGGAGAAATTAGCCCAAACACCAGAAAGCTGGTAAATTCAATGGAACAAAACTGAATTCTAAATATTTTAGTCGAACTAAAATGGTCAAAATTGTTTTATTTGTACATTTATGGTACAACATTAAAAGGAGAAAACTTTTTCAGGCAGGATTACAGTTTGTTTTCTTTTTTTACTAGCCCAGTTTTAATAAGACTGCCGCATCTGCTGCACCAGGATGAGACACTTCCCCAAAACTTGTGGAAGTGGGTAAAAACAATTTTTTTAAAAATGCAGAAGCTGCCAAAAATTAACCAGAATTTGGCTGGAAGCTGTCTGCCAGCAGGTTCAAGGAAGCTCACTCATTTGAGCGGCCTCTCTGTCAGTAACTGTACACCTTTGGTCTACTTTTAATACACACACACACACTCTGCAAACACAGAGTTGAATCCATCATGCTTTGCTGTCACTCTCACCCAGACATGGAGGCTGACACTTTCTCGGTTAATCAACAGGACATAATTCAATTCAGTTCAATTAGCGTTCATTCAAATCAAAGAAGAAGAGGGAGGGGGAAAAAAAGAAAAAAAAAGCATGGGGAAACAGGACAAAACACAGAAGGGAAGGAAGAGGAGAACATTTTAACTGTATGGTGTACTGGTATATAAACATCTGGGGAGTGAAAACAGGTGAGTGGAAAAGTCCCACAGCAGTCTGAGCCTACTGCAGCATAACCAAGTGCAGGATTGGGGTCACCTGATTCAGCCCTACTAAGTTTTGAGTATAATCTTAAAGCAGACAGTTCCCCAGGAGAGGGGCCTGAAAGCTGAAGGCTCTGCCTCCCATTCTACTTTTAGAAACTCTAGGAACCACAGGTAAGCCTGCAGTCTGAGAGCAAAGTGCTCTGTTTGGATAATATGGTACCATGAAGTCTTTAATTGTACAAACACCAGATAATAGAAGGATTTTCCGTTAGGTAATGCTCCGTCATCTTTTACTAGTGCCAGATGTTCTGTTTCCACACAGCTCTGCCATGTGTATGAGAAGGGGCAAGAGCGAGGCAGGGAGAGGTAAGCTAACACTCCTGCTGGCTCAGGACTTTCTACTGTTGGTGGGATTACTGAAGACCAGTGTGGCCATTCATTTATTCATTCACTCAGTGTGTACGATCCAGAATGGTCACACTCTGTGAGAGTATGTGTGTGTTTATGTCGAGGTCAAACAGGACATGTGGGCTAACCTAAAGGTCACTGGTTTTGCAGTGATTCAAAAAAGAAACTTCAGTCCACTATGTTCAATACCCAACCCAGAAACTCAGCAAATGTGATGACTTAGTTTGCAAATATATTTTATATTATTTCTTATTTATGAATTCTTCTCTGGAAATGGACAACCAGGAACATATTTGGGCTCATAGTAAAGAATGTAAACTGGGATAAAGTGAGGCCATTTGAATAGAGCAGACTCAGTTGTGGAGTCATTGTTGTCAAAGCTTTACCATTCCTTTACAATGCAACAGTGCAGCATTCAGTTTGTCATCTGCAGGCGCAAGTCAAACAAATCAAAATCAAATCAATTTTATTTATACAGCGCCAATTCACAACAAATAGTCGCCTCAAGGCGCTTTGTATTGCAGGTAACACTACAATACTGCAGAGAAAACCCAACAGTCAAAACGACCCCCTATGAGCAAGCACTTGGCGACGGTGGGAAGGAAAAACTCCCTTTTAACAGGAAGAAACCTCCAGCAGAACCAGGCTCACTGCGTAATTCCTTTGCTATCATTCCTGATTCATTTCTATCCATCACTAAAGACTACTACACCCAATATCTAGGAATGTAGCTTTAACCCTGCAAGCCTCACAGTTCCTGCTGCTTATGAAATATTGTTACACTAAATGTCTCTACCAACAATTGGTTCTGGTGGAATTCAATAGTTATTAGAGAACTCTTTAATAATTAATGGTGAATTAACTGTACATGTTAGCAAATACAGGAAGTAAATGTAAATTCTTAGGAAAAAAAGGGCACTTTTTTATGCGATATTTGGGTTTCTGTGACACAGCAGCCTGACACTTTCTCACACACACACAACCATACTGTTGGTAGCTGAGATAACACACACACACACGGTTGGCCAATATCATCCTTGAACTACTGATCATTTCACTATTTACACAGAGCTCCACACCTTCCTATGCAGGCCTGCCTACGCCTGGCTCAGCTATGTCAAGTGTCAGCCCCCCGCCACGACTCACGTGTCCTCTCCGCTTTGCCACTTTATGCTTACATAGCAATCACTCACACAGCTCCAGCAGTTGGTCGGCTGCTGGGAAATGTGGCTCTGCTGACAGAGTCATTCTGGCTTTTAGATCTCACAAGCTATAGATGGAAGACACAGGACTCCAACGGCTATATTAACCTGAATTCGCCCCACAAGCACATTGCCAAGTGTCTCTATGGCTCACTACCCCTACAGCTGCAGAACTCAAGTAACACAAATAATATTATGACATCAATGTTTCTCACCATCAGCTTATTTTATGGTGTAAGGATACAATTAACATGCCTCTAAAACTGCAAGCCCTGCCCAAACTCATACTGAAACAGGCTTTAAAGCAAACCCACACCTTGGAAATAAAATGACATCTACCATAAGCAGTGCTGCAAGAAAATTACTGCATAATTCTAAATCAAGAATCTGCAAGGCTACATCTTGCCTTTTTTTTTTTAATGGTCTGTTGGTTGCATTCAACAAAAACTACTCTTTTCAGAGTCTCAAATAATCTACTTATACTGGAATATGTAGGAGAATATTCTGTAACACTGTACCACTGAACTGCCTGAACTCTACAAAAGACGTAATTTTTTTTTTTTAACAAAATCCTGACAATGTACACAGTTCTTTATTTCTGCCCCTGCTGGCCTCTTCCCAAAGACAAAGAGGCAAAATCTTTCACTATCGTCTTTTGTTAAGCCTGTTATCTGTAATCTACACTTTTTCCTTTAGCCTACTTTGAGTTTTGACCAGCATATAAATTGCTTGGTTTCCTCATATTTCTGCCAGTTGAGAAACATTACTGAACTGAGGCTCATTGTGTCCATAGCTGAGATGGTTATATCTTTAAATCCTGTTATCCAGAATAATTTTAAACAATTTAAAATTCCACTGACAATCATTCTGTACATTTAAGTTTGCAGAAAGATGCAGGTCTCAAAGAAAACATTAAAAAAATAATTAATAATGAACAAGTGACAGCAGGTCAGGGATTGCCACAAAGAGCAATGTGTCACCAGTGATTTTAGCTCTGTGTCCAGAATGTCACACTGCCCTGACATTGCTTACACATGACATAGTGACACAGGAAACAACAAATAACTGTTTATGGTACTACCTAAGATGGAAAGAAGAGAATCTTCAACCCAAACTCACAATCAGAGTAGATGGTGATACAGAAAGAATGTTTTTTTGTTGTCTGTTTCTTTTTTTTTCCCCAAAAGTGGAGCAGGCTGGGTGGATGAAAATGTCAAATGTGGTTAGACTTCATTCATTCTTCTGTGATGTCTGTCTTTTAATGTTGGTTTGAAGGCAGGACAAATGTGTGGCATTCAAGGGTGACAAGCACACAAGGAGTGACAAGTTCCAGTCTGTTGGTTACGTTAAACAGAAACTCCTCTTTTCAGAGTCTCAAACTATCTATTTGTACTGGAATATGGTAGGAGAATATTCTGTACTGGTACCCCTGGTTGTCAGTGCTCCTTTCTCTACATTTAATCATTTATTACTTTTGAGAGGCTAAGGCAGCTCAGTTATTTCTCATAATTACCATCAACTGAATAATGTTTGTGGTGTTCCCCCAAGGTTGTGCCCTGGGCCCCATGCTGTTAGCACTGCTTACACATGACATAGTCACACAGGAAACAATAAGTCATAGTTTATGGTACCACTGCAGATGAGAAGAAGAGAACTGTCAGCTCAAGCTCATGATCATAGTAGATGGTGATAAAGCAAGAAGCAAAATTCAGATAAAACTGTGCAGCAAAGCCTATCAGGTACATAAAAGAGGGGAGGCACAGGCAGGCAATATTACACAGAAGGACAAGTGCAGCTGGAATAAAAGACAGGCTTGGCTATTTGGTTTACTGCATGGACTGTCATGAGGTTCAAGAGCCTCTGGATAAAAGATGGGGTCAGGGGTCAAGAGTCCAGAGGAGTTACCTTTGAGTGAGGCCTTAGTCGACAGCTGCAGCTGAAGAACCTCGTGGCGGAGAGAGCCTGGACATGCCGGAATGAATGGGGAGTTGAAATGGAGGAAGATTCATGAATGAATGGAAAGATGAATGTAAGGTAAGAATGGCCATGATGGAGAAGAAAACATGAAAAGTGAGCAGCACATTTCTGTGCATTAAATTCTGCATTGCAACTTTTTTGCGCAGTTAATGCATCATTCTGAAGCCTTAAATTAAAAAGAAACAACACTGACAGCTTTAATGCCATATATTGTTGCAGATTGCACTTTCTTGGAATGCATTTGTATCCCCTCTTCTCCAGCATTGGAAGTCTGCGAGTCTACGTGATGTGATTAGTTTATCCACACCACGACTGCACACTGAGAAAAACGTGCTGCTGTAACGCTGAAGCAGCAACACAGCTTCATACAAGCGACCTTAATTCATGTGTATATATTATCTGAGATAACAGGATCGCTGTTAACACAGAATTGAGACAACCAAACATAACAAATTACATCAAGCTTTCTCGGAAAGCTCCGTGCGCCTTTTTGAGCGTCGGATTTGTGTACGGCAATCAAATAGAGACTACACTGCTAAGATACAGCACTGACTATAACCCACATGGATGTGCACGACAGGCTGCAAAACAACTCACATGCTAAAGTTAGAGAAGCAACAGGTTGTCTGCCTGTTGACGCCATATGGCAAAATACCCCTAAATGCTAGCCTCTCTTCCATGTGCACTGGTCGAGCTGTTCGCCCTGTATTAACACTTTTACTCTCTTATCTGACGTTACACTCCTGCTGGTTTCCTAACGTGAGTTAGCATGGCTGCTACTTACCCGGCTTACCGGAGCCACGTTTCCCCGTCTTACTCCGCGGCATTTTAGAGCAGCAGCTTTGATCCTCCTCTTCACAACAAAGCTAGCTGAGGTTGGCTAGCTTAAGAACTTCAACAGGAGCAGCAGACGCCTTTCAGCGGTGTTTACAAGCGCTGGGTTTAAAAAAAACACCTTCTTTCGCTTTGGTTAACGCTGGCTAGCGTCCGGTAAGATCACCAACTATCACCACCACCACCAGGTTCCGTAACTTTTCGCTTTCTTCAGTCTGTTAATAAAGAGTTGTCCGGGGGCCGAAAAGTGGTTCCCTTCAGCAGCTATCACAGTGTATTATCTATGATTGTCCCCGGGTAATCTATACCTAATACAAGGATGAGATGGTAAGTATTTTTCAAAGTGTTTGGGACGGAGTTTTGAGCACGCTGTAGTCGCCAAGTCCACCATCTTCCCCTCAGTAGCTACTGAACAAACCGGTAGCCGGGGTTGCCAGGTTTGTTCATTTAATATCCATCGTTTCCGGTTACGTGAAAAGCCAACGTCACGCGTCCTTTGTTTTTTTGTTTTGTTTTTTTAAACACTTTTATTAACAACAATACTCAAACATAACATTCACATATACAAACTTATATCCTAAAGACCATCATACCTCCCTAAAACAGTAATCATCTAAATGTACATTGATATTGATCTGTTAATTAGCACAGTATTCAAAACAGTCCCCTGAGTTAGATAAGAGATTTCTGTTTTTAACAGAGATTGAGGGTAAACATAAATATCTGGAGAATAAAACATATGAATTAAAATAATAATAATAAATAAATAAAATAACAAAGAAAAATAAAATAAATCAAAAGAAGGCCTTCTTGTACAAATGACATTCAGATAAAGTTAAATGGGAAGCGCCTTTGTGGACTTGCGATGCGATTAATTCAAATGTTTAACTTTCTCTGAATGTCATTTGTAGAAGAAGGCCTTTTGATTGATTGATTGATTTTTGTTATGTTTTTTTAATTCATATGTTTTATTCTATATATATTTATGTTTACCTTCAATCTGTTAAAACCAGAAATCTCTTATTTATCTAACACTTAGGGGACTGTTTTGAATAAATACTGAGCTAATTAACATATCAATATCATTGTTCATTTAGTTGCTCAATATTTAGGTAGCTATGATGTTCTTTAGGATATAAGTTTGTATATGTGAATGTTATTTTTGAGTATTGTGGTTAATAAAAGTTAAAAAAATAAATAAAAATAAAAATTCAAATGAGTCGCACAAATTTTAATTGAAGCTGGAACTTCTGGCGTTTTTTATACCAAACAGTTTACTTTAATTACAATATTTTATTAAAATGTGTCAGCCACAGTGTTCCATATCTATGACCCCGTCCAAACTCATATTTAGAATTTAACAATTTACGAATCTAATCTTCTATTTAAATAATTTACTGAATCTTATTTGGATATTCTTTACAAGACAGTAGTGAGACCTGCTATCATGTGTGGTTTGGAGATGTGGCATTGACAAAAGCTGGAGGTGGCAGAGCTGAAGAGGCTAAGTTTTTAAGGATTAGAAATAAGTACATCAGAGGAACAGCTCAGGTTGAACAGTTTGGAGGCAAAGTTAGAGAGGCGAAGCTCAGATGGTTTGGACATGTGGAGAGAACAGATAGTGGGTATTCTGGACAAAGGATATTGAAGATGAAGATGCCAGGCAGGAGGAAAAGAGGAAGACCACAGAGAAGATTCATGGATGTAGTGAAGGAGGGGGTTGGTATGGATTGGGTGGAGGCACACCGTCCTCTGTGGAGAGCCCCTCAAGGGAGCACACTTAAGAAAAAGAAGAGACAAATGGAACGGAAATCTCCTTTATTAAAATCTTCTCAAAGTCAATTAAAAAAAGTTTACAAAAATTGCAGCTATTAGTTCAAACTCTCACACACACAGTCATAAGACAGTTTCCCATTTAATAAGTAAGATTTCATTAGAAGGCAGACAGAAAAGTAATTACACTTAACATCTTCTCAAGTTAGAGTCTTACTGTAACCATGGCCCACATCTGAATATTTCTTATCTCATGATTACTTTATGAAAAATAAAAACACGTCCAACCAAGAGTTAAAAAATGTCAATGCCAAAACTGGAACTAGAACACTTCACACAGATTTTTTTTACATGGAAGGACAACAGGTTGCCCCGTTACACCTCTCTTATTCAAGCAGTTTATAATAATATTATTACTGGAAATTTGGTCATATTCAGCAGACCTTAAAGAGTAACGTGTCATGTGCAGTTTTTGTTTTGGTCCAGCAGTGACAAACTGAAATGGCATCATGTTTAATTAGCAATAAACACAAAAATGCTAGTGCAGCAAGTTATTTAATTAAACACACACAAAACTTGGTCTCTGAACGATGTGAACAGCATGTTGGCTCATCCTGTGGTCTCACACACACACACACACACACACACACACACACTCGGCGATTCAACAATACAGCTCGTAATTCATTCCATGAATCTTATCCATCCACAGGTGAAGCCGTGTTGGTGCACCGTGGACTTCTTAACCACATATATAATACTTAATGACAGTGTAAGGAACAGCGGTCTGCCGTTTTAAAAGTGCTGCTCAAAGTCTCTGTATCTCGGGTGACCAGATTCCAAAAACTAAATGCTTTGCGTAAAAGTCAAACTTAGAACGTGCACATCCTGCAGAGCCAGTCAAAATGTGGGACGCCGTCTCAATATGCAGAACGAGGGAAGAAGGGATAAAAATGCTAGTGTTAGTGATGAAGAGGGACATCTGGTCACCCTATTTGCTATGTGAGGTCCTGTTGTGGTGTTCCTCAAACCAGGAGCCCTGGTTACACTCTGAATATATACACAGGGACTCTGCTTTACGCTTCATATATTTGTGCGCTACAGCGACAGATCATGTCAGTCGGATTCTTCGGACTATTTCTTTCCTCAGGGGACTCACCCGTGAAGACCTGTAAATGTTATATTGCTGTTTTAGGGCTGGAGGATAAGCATGAGGGGGCAGCGCTGGTAAATAGAGGATCATCTGAAGGAATGCTGAGCAGCACGTATACTCGCCATACATGTGTCTCTCCTACCCAGAATAGTACTTTGTGGGCACAAAGGGCATCTTGCTGACGGTGGCTGGCACTGCTTTTTTCCTGACCTCGACCTGAATGCCTGTTCCACTCTTGGTGAACGCTGCATCCACATAACCCATGGCAATGTTCTTTTTCAGGCAGGGTGAGGGGCAGCCGCTGGTCACCTCACCTGTATAAAACAAGAGGGAATTTGTCTTTCCAAGGAAATCACTGGCAGATACATTTCTGACTACAGCTTCAGAGGAAATCTCTTAAAGCAGAGGTACAATAAAACCTTTTGGTCCCATCTTGTCTTGGACGTTTTTATTCATTTGTTTCTATATAACAGCCATTATGCTTGTAATTATGCATTGTGGCATAAATTACAAGCATGTAAAGCAGTCATCACGCTGGCAGCTGAAATTTTTAATTATTTTAAAGCCCTAATGTGTAAGATTTGAAAATGTGACTTTGGAGACCCCCAGTGGTAACACCGCAATAGACACCGTGGTAACACCGCAATAGACACCACGGCAACCCCCCCCCCAAAAAAT
>VUQK01019492.1:13505-27310 GCA_015106715.1 Bujurquina vittata
GGAAAAAGTGCACTGCATTGCCAAAAGTATTCACTCATCTGCTTTCACGCGCATATGAACTTGAGTGACATCCCATTCTTAATCCACAGCACTAAATCACAACAAACAGTCGCTTCAAGGTGCATTATATTGTATTATGACGACCATAGAATATACTGTAGGATTTTTTCATCTTCCGGAAGTGCATTTCTGAGGTCAGACACTGATGTTGGATGAGAACGCTACACTCTAATTCATCCCAAAGGTGTTCTGTCAGGTTGAGGTCACGACTGCAGCCCAGTCAAGTTGTTCCAAACCAAACTTTCTTATCCATGTCTTTATGGTACTTCCTTTGGGCACTGGTGCACAGTCATGTTGGAACAGGAAGGGGCCATCCCCAAACTGTTCCCACAAAGCTGGGAGCATAAAATTGTCCCAAATGTCTCGGTATGCTGAAGCATTAAGAGTTCCTTTCATTGGAACTAAGGGGCCGAGCCAGACAAGTACCATTCTCCTGGCAACTGGCAAACCCAGACTCGTCCATCAGATTGACAGATGGAGAAGCGTGATCCATCACTCCAGAGAACACGTCTCCACTGCTCTAGAGCCCAGTGGCGGCGTGCGTTACACCACTGCAGCTGACGCTTTCCATTGTGCAAGGTGATGTTAGTCTTGGATGCAACTGTTCAGCCATAGAAAAAGCCATTCCATGAAGTTCTCTATGCACTGTTCTTGAGTTAATCTGAAGGCCACACAAAGTTTGGAGGAGTCTGCTGAAAGTTGGTTACCTCTGCACACTATGCCTCTCAGTATCTGCTGACCCTGGTAGGTCATTTTACATGGCCTACCACTATGCGGATGAGATGCTGTGATTCCAAATCACTTTCACTTTGCTAAACTATCACTAACACTTATGACTTCACTGTGACTGTGGAATATTTAGTAGTGAGGAATTTCACAATTGGACTTGTTACACAGTTGGTTAAATATTTCGGATCATTAAACAAATTTTAATATTAGATAAAGATAACCCACGTAAATGCAAAAGGCCATTTTAAAAAGATGGTTCCATTTATTATGGAACCATTTCAACAAGCAACATCATAGCACAATCTATAGAAACGGATGAGAAAAAACTCACTGACATCTATCAGTCTGGAGAGAGTCACAAAGACATTTCCACAGCTTTGGAACTCCAGCCTTTATCCACAAATGGAGAAAACATTGCTCAGTGGGGAACGTTCCCAGGAGTGGTCGGCCTACCAACATTACTCCAAGAGCGCATTGATGACACATCCAGGAGATCACAAAAGAACCCAGAACAACATCTAAAGAACTGCAGGCTTCACTTGTCTCAGTTAAGGTCAGAGTTCAAAATTCAACAATAAGAAGAGACTGGGCAAAAATAGGGAGAGTTACAAAGAGAAAACCATTGCTGACCCACAAAGGCTCACACTTGCCAAAAAAACCCACCATATTCTGTGGACCGATGAGAAAAAAGTTATACTTTTTTGGAAGGTTTGAGTCCCGTTACAGCTGGTATAAATATGAAGTTTCATAAAAAGAACATCATACCAACAGTCAGTGCTTTGCTGCTTCAGGACTGCTTCCGGACTTCGCAATTCTCTACCAGAAAATTCTAAAGGAGAATGTTTGGCCATCAGTTCATGCCCTGAAGTTCAAGTACACTTGGATTATGGCATGACCTTAAACAGGCCATTCATGCTCAAAAACCCTCCAATATGGCATAATGAAAGTAATTCTGCATAGAGGAGCAGGCCAAAATTCCTCCTCAGCGACGTCATTGCCGGCTATCGCAAATGCTTCATTGCAATTCTTGCCACCAGGGTGTTAACACCACTTGTTAGGTTTAGGAGGCAATTATTTTTAATATTATTTTAATTATTATTAAAATGAAATCAGATGTTTCCAATCAATATGTGTGGGGGGTGTTTTCATTTAAAAAAAGAAAATCTAAAAATCTGTGCTCCATAACACAAGTTTGTGTAAGCAAATTTTGGCAGGAACGTAATAGACTTCTGAGGACCTCAGAAAAAGAGTTGTTGGTGCTCCTCAGGCTGGAAAGGGTTACAAAAACATCTATCAGCAAATTCTACAAGAAAATTAGTCTGTGAGCTGAATCTCAAGAAAATGTGGGTCATGCAGAAGGACAATAACCCTCAGCTTTCACATTGTTCTGCCAAAGAACGTTCAAAGAAGAATAAAGATGATGTTTCACAATATCAAGTCCAAGTCAAAGTCCTGACCTTAACCCAGTGGACCAGCGTGAAAGCAGCTGGCGTGCAGTTCATGTGAGGTTAGTTCCCGCAATCAGTAACCTGCGGTTACTGCTGCACCAGTGGGTCACATCAGTGACTCACTCTAATATTTCCATTTAATCTGCTTTTCATTCATTTGTAACTGGGTTCTCTTTTTCTACTTTAAGGACCTATAAATGGATGATATTTTATTTCATTCATATGCAGGACAATAGAACATATTCACAGTTTTTTCCCCCCCAGCAACAGAAATAACACATTTAGGAGGATTAAGACCCCAGGGGATCTCTTCAACATGATGCTTATAGGCAATTCTTTTTAAATTAAAATCACTAAGTTATAATCCAATGAATGAATGATGTTGAGTATACATTTGTGCTCTCAAGGAAGGCGCCTGGTCTCAGAACTTTAGGGTTAATATTAAATCTCTGCCTCACAAACTTTCTGAAAAGGTGTCACTAAACGTGTCTGTGAAATTTTTACAAACTCATAGCTCACAAATCTTGTGTTCAGATGCCTGAAATCTGGCTTTACGATAAATTTGCTGGAGTTAAAGGAAATGAAAGGGAAACTGCATATCCTCCACACTGGTAACATGATCCTGGCTCACTGACAACAAGGTAATGGAGAAGAAATGTGAGTGATGGTGAAAGGGATGGGATAGGAGATATTTTAGCCACTTGATTCCTATGTACACTGAGATACGTCTTAACAGCACAGGCAATGTCATTGTTGAGCAATGAGTCACAGTCAGTTCCTTAAGGGAGAATCATCTACTGGAATCCTGGATTTAGGGGAGTTTCTTTATTAATGTTATACTTTTTCTTCTTTTCTTTTCTGCTGGAGGAGCTTTAAAAAATAAAGCGCTGCTGCTCAGACAGTGTGACAAGTGAAAAGCCTGGGGAGATTACTTTTTCAGTGTATTCTACAATAACATGATATTGTGTATGGCTCCTCACCCTCTGACCTTGAGGCTACACTTGTCAGTCACACCCACTTCCACTGAATAGACATGATGACGCAATATAACATCTAAAATGCATGCAAATGTTTAAGTTGATCATACCCCTCACATTACTTTTTTCAATTTTCTCAGTTATTAATAGTTTTTTGGTATCATTGTTTTGTTTTTTAGTTGTTTTCTGTTTGGTTACAGCACAGCGAGGCAGGTTTGAGACTGGATCAGCTCAACTGGAGGACAAATGGCTGTTATGATGGAAGGTGAAATACAGCACAATCAGACCTGTTTTTTTTTTCTTATTATTGGCTGTTTCCATGGTCAGAAAAGGCCCAGACAGCAGAAAGAAAGAAATGAGCAATTCTACTCCACATAAAAAAATACAACTACATATGTCTGTGAGTTTACCTTCCTGTCTAATTTCTTCCACAGTCTTTATTCTCCTGAACTGGTAATCCATCACACTTTAGAAAAAAGGCCTTCCGCCACCAGTGCTACCCCTCAGCCTCCTGGCAGCAGAATCTTTAGCAGAAATCCCCTGGAAGTACAAATGCTACAACATATAATTAGGTCTTGGTATATCTTAACGGGGTGCATGCTGTATGAGCCTTTGTCACTTCTGAATGGCTAAGTAAGAGCCAGGAATAGGAAATGCTAAAATATTATGAATATAAAACACTCAGAATACCGTCACTTTCTGTGATTGGCATTACTATGCTAAGAACTAACCCATCTGAGACTCTTAGTAGATACATTTATGGCATTGATTTGAAAATTTGAAAATACATTCTCAACTTATTGCTTTCACAAGATTTTCAGAAAACCTGACCTCCGACTTTGACCTTGAGGTTAAGATAGCCAAGATTCAAATTCATCTGGGATTTAGTAAATGCATCTATGGTGTGAATTTGAACATCCTAGTTCACATTGTTCTCGAGCTCTCGCATTCACAATGTTGAAATTTGGCCGCCCGCCCAGAAGTCCAGTTTGGTGGAAATCGAGTTCTAAAATGGTATCTGATACAAATATTTTTATATCCAGTTACATGGTTATTTCAGCCTAAAAGGAAGCTGATTAAACTGCGATACAAATCTGTTACCACCAAAACACGATTTACATGCCTGAACTGCTCAACTGGTCGCACGGATCAAGTAACAAAAGGCCCTCTGTTTTTACATTCAGGTTCCAATTTCTGCTTTCTCCACATGACCCATAGGAAGAAGCAGAGATGGGTAAGTATCTCACAGGGATATTACTGTGAGGCTTATCAGGTAGCTCATCAACCACAGGCAGATGAATGGCATGCTGCAAAGGCTGAGATGGGGACCTTAAGATATTAGCCTAAATGATGACCACTATTTCACCCAGCAAAGGATAAGGCTGTTGAGTGCCAAATAATGGCCACAACAGAGAAAAAGAAATGACTTTAGAAGGAAACATTACACTAGTAGAGGCCCAATTTCAGTTGCAGCATACTTTAAGAATGATAGATACTGAATGTGCCCAGATATAATGAAATGGAAAAGTATAGTGATGACAGCTGGTCTAATGTTGGAAACTATTTGCACAGAAAAAAAAAGTTATTGCAGAATCTTTTTTAAGTCATAAGACTACAAGTCTACAGTAAGCCTGTACTGGCTGTAATGTCAGGCTGTGTGGTAGGCAGGATGTGGACCCAAAGGCAGGACTCAGGAGGCAGAACGTAAACTCAAAACTCAGCTTTATTGCTGTAAAACTGCAAAAATAAACCAAAAAATTTAGAGAGCAGGGCAGGAAGAAACTGGAAACACAGAGCTGAGGACACACAACCATGAGGGAGGACGCAAGAAACAAACTGAGGAAAACAGAGGGCCTAAATACACGCAGCGATGACGAGGGGAGGGGAAACAGGTGAGAACACACACAGCTGGGGCTGTAATCACAGTAGACAAGACCAAGGAAGCAAAACGAGCCAAGAGACTCGGGAAAATAAAAGAGGAAGTAACTAAAGAAGGAAATATATAATACATTGACCAGGACTTAGCAACAAAAAACAGGGAACACAGGAGGGCAGGGAAACTCCGGGGAACTCCTTTTGAACAATGAAAGACAACACAACCTTAATGGGAGTCCTGGAAAAAAGATGCACACATTTACCAAGTGTCATTAATATGGTGCACAAATAAGAATGTGCAACTGCACACACCTTGAGTAGCTACGTCTTGCTGATGGTGGATTAAAAGTCAAGATAGCATTATGATTACCATGATGATATTTAACTCCGGACCTTCATTATTAGCCTGAGAGCTGCAAGCCTGGCTTTGATTCTGGCACTTCCAGGTTCAGCTGTGTCCACCACTGGTGAAAGAAATGTGTTTGCAGAGAATTTTCCAGCACTACTAGACAACAAATTATTCTGCATAGTTACAACCTTGGGCAGCTCAGACAAAGAAGTAGTTGTGTGGGGGGATTGCACTCTCGAGTTTTCTCACACATGAGGCTTCCAACAGGAAAGTCCTTTATTAAAGAAGTGTGTAAAGAAGAATATATTCCTACAACAGAGGGTCGTCTGTCATCATGGCTGTGCAGAGGTCCATTATTGCATTGGAGTTATCGCTCCTGTCCCTGGTAACACTGTACGGTAGTTCTTAAACAGCTACTATAAGAAAGACTTATGGTGACCAAGACAGAGAGATATATAACAGCAAAGCATCGTATGATAAATTACTGCTTTGCCCGAGCCTATTTTCTGGCACTTAGTGTTAGATGATATGTGCCAAAAAAGAGCACTACAAAGATGGTTTGTCTGTCAGGCTAGGTGGGTATCAGACAGGCCAACAAGCTCAGACGCATGGGCTTAGTTCTAGTATCCTATCATCCATCACCACACTATGGCGAAAATGTACAACCCCTTTATAGAAATTCAGAAACAAGGTCATCCTATATGCTTTTCCTTGCAGCCTCGCAGGTAGCCTTGATTCAGAGACACCAGCTTAATAATGTATTTGCAATAAATTATACAATATACTTATTTATGGTCAGGTTTACATTCTCATGTTGCACAAATATTGATGTTATTTACAGGAAAATCAGCTATAGACAATGTAAATCAACGTGCATTTCCACCTGCTGGCACTATTAAGAGTTGGTGCCCGTCAAGAAGAACATCTGGTGGGGTACAGAGGTGACTAAACTGCTGATAAAGAGATGAAAAAATACACTTCTTTTACATGAGTTAGTTGACCACAGAGATGTAACGCTTTTGTCTTCTGGTCAGTTTTTCTGTTCAGTCAAATATCCAAAGTTTGTTTTGTTTTTTGATATAAAGGCATACATTTGATAATTATTATTCAGTTTGTACACACAGTGTTAATACATCAGTATTCATTTACATTATACTGTATTCATTATATCTGAACATGACAGGCATACTTGTCTACTACCAACTAAGACTGCTGGTAGGAGAAAGGATGAAAACGGCAGTCTCCAGAGTCAAAGACTTTCATCTCTCTACCTTGACTTTCAGTCCATGACTGCAAACTTCTTTTTGATGCTGTAATAACATTACATTACTTCGATCTTTGCTTTAAAGAAAAAAACATGGTGTCATAATTAAATAGAGTTTGGTTTTCCCCAACACAAATATCAGCTGTTTTGAACCAGCGGTGATGTTTTCTGGTGAGGACAGCTGGCATTTGGTTCTGCCAGGCCTGGACTATGGCCAGCTTTTAGTCTTGCAGCCTTCTGCCTGGTATTTACCTCGAGAAACATCGTTTGGAATTACAGTTGCATCACTGACTTGGCCATTCTTAAAAGTCAAGAACATGTCACCGTTTGGCTCAAAATATCTGACAAATGTATGGTCATTGCCTTTAATGCACGCACGTAATAGTATGCAGATTCGAAATACTAGTAGAAATGACTGCATATTAGCATGGAGTAAAAATACTGCCGAATTCTAGATATATTCCAATGTATTCTAATGCAATTCTTTAAGAGATATTTTTGCCTCTAGTCACATGGTATTTGTACTGTGGCAGTATAATGTGCAGTGCTTTGCAGCTGTGTAGATGATCAGGTATATTTAACAGTATTTGCCAGACTGAATAGCAGGTAGTACTTTCCTGGGTTTGAAAATACATAACCCAGACCTGCTGTGGTGAGGAGAAATACTCGCCGAGTATTCCTATTCAGTGCTTGCTGTTACAGAGAAGCATTTTGGGGTTGCGATGCTTGAAATAATTTCCTCAGAAACGAACGATATGCTAATCTTCTTAAAAGTGTGCTGTAGGGTGATTCATGTTGCGGCTATGAATCATCCCATTGTTGAATCTCACATTAAGGTGCATGCATGACTACACCTGAGCCCTTTTAAAAAACACTTTTACCAGTAGCTTTATCATGTTCCTGGGTGCCCTCCCACTTTGAAGCTTCATGCTTGAAATTTTGCCTAGAGAATTTTTTTGGGGGAAAAAAGAATAAGTATATAATAAGTAAATAAAAATCTTTTCATTACACAGCTGTCAAAGCTTTCCACAGTCTTGCAAAGGTACAAATGAGACCTGTAAACCATATGAATTATTATTTTTGTCAAGTCAACTGTAACTTAGATTCTGTGAAAAATATTATTCTGTCATTTTGAGGCAGCTTTCCACATTATGATTTTATTCCAACATATTTCATAAACTGCCATTCAGTGCAACCTGCGCTATGCTGTCCACATGAGAGACAGTTAGCATAACAAAACTGGATGGCAGTTTAGAAGTGGAGATCCTTCTGTTTCGGAACACATATATTCTAAGACAGCACTTATCATCTAAGTGAATTTCATAATGCAATCAATAATACATGGTCACACTGACTGCATCAACACAATTGAATCCAAGCCTCAAAACTGCATTGTAATTCAGGGTATAAACATTGCGTGTGCCACATGATTCCTCAGCTTTACCTTTTTTTAATGCATTAAAATGTGTTAAAGTCATACACTATTGTGAGGGAAGCCTGTCCTCAGTGGGCAGGGCAACACAATAAAGTGTAACAATGCCATCTAGTGGTAGCACCGGCCTTCCCATAACACTGACCATATTCTGTCAAGGAATCCCGTTCAGCTTTTGACTCTGTGTGGTAAAATCTTGCTTGGAAATTGCTTAAATTTATCAATTTAAATGTCTGTTTCAACAGTGAGTCCATAAAGTTGTTTCATAATACTTATGGGTCCCTTTATGTCTTGTCCACATTCCAACAGTAAGTAGAAATCTGATCTATGTGGCTTTCATGGCTGCTCAGTGCTGACGATCAGTTTCCCAGGAACTATTTTAAACCATGCTGGCCACACAGCAAACACCAGAACATACCCCTGGCCTTCAACTGCTGTTGACAGATTGCAGCGCTGCGTGCTTCATAGGCTAATTAAAGCAACATACTAACCCACTTTTTCAACATTAAGTTTAATATCTTTCATGAAATGTCTGGATGAATACGATGTATGAAATGCTGCATCATTCTGTCACTTCAGTAGCTTCTATCTTAATTTATAGAACTATAAGATTGAGACCACACAGAAGGAAGCAAAAAGAACTCATCTTCACTTCCTGCAGAATTAATATTAATGATATGCAAACAGAGTGAACAGCTGCATGCAAACCTGTGCTGTCAGAACCCACAATACTAATTGTTTTTCCAACCAAATGTCCAATTTTTGACAGTTAAAAAATACAAATGTTTTCAAATAAACCATTTCACTAAATATTTTTGACAGAAAGGTGATAATATGAGCATCTGATGATTATTAACCCATCATAACAGACCTGGGGAAACAACATTAATTGCAGCTTTATTTGCCAGTAGATGAGGGCCTGCCTAGTTATGGCTCCAATAATACTGATGCAGCGCTGTTAGAATGTGTTAATTTACATTCTAACCACAGATTGTTGGCCTAATATTGAGGGGGGGAAACAATCAAAAAGAGATGAATAGGGAAAAAATATGTATATCTGAACATTTCTAAGTGGGTCGGGCTTATTATATTTTTAATTTTAATTATGTAAATAAAGAGCATTGTTCAGAGAATATAATCACCATGTGATGGCTTTTTTGTTTTCTGTAGTTGATGTTCTTCTGCTAATTACTAAATCACACTGGCTACCTTTCCTATAGTAATTAAAAGTCTTGTCGCTTCTGGCACAAACTTACACATAAACTTCCTGTGTGTAAAAACGTTCATGAACTGGATGTAGAAATGGGATGTCAGCAAACACCTGACGTCCATTCATTTACTAGAAGATGATCACAGTATCTATAACCAGTTTGGTAACACTGTGGCCGCGTCTCATAGAAATACTGGATACTGAAAAATGAAAAAGCCATTCATGTGAGAATGTGCTGGCGGCTCAAATGTCGAAAGGCGCCTCTGTTTACTGTTGCAGAGGAGTCGGGTCAAAATGGGCCAAACGCTTTAGACCAGAGACTCATCCATCATCTGCCGGGCAGCATAGGGACAGGGGGAAACTGGTGACAGTCAGGATATTCCAGATGATGATAAAAAATAATCAAGATCCCAAAGATCACTCTATAACCGATTGTTACAAAATGATTATTAGAGCATTTGGGCTTTTGATTTTGTTCTGTTGCTGCAAGAAAGTTCCTGGTTCAAACTTTTCGTCTGCCTCGGCATGTTCTCCCTGTGCCTGCACAGGTGTTTGTCTGCATTAGCCTGTACCAAACTCGAGACCTATACCCTGACTTCTGCCCTATGTCACACTAAGTTAGAATTTAAGCATTTAAGAAAATAGACAGATTGATGGATGGGTGAATGGATAGAAGATCATTACTTTATTATTACCACCTAGAGGCAGGAGAATTCCCAGGACTTTTTAAAATGGGTTAACAACCAAGATGAGACAGAAGGGAGGGAAGAATTGGGAAGGAGGTAGGTGACAGATGCCTTACCAAATCACTTGAAGTTTGGTTATAATTCAGTGAATTCCAATGACTTTCAATCGTGGACAGACTTAAGAAACATGGATGCCCTGCAACAATATGTCAGCTGCATTATGCACAAGATTCAGCCACGAGGCAAAGGTGCAGACAAAATGAACCCTTATGTTTTATTCTATTAGGAAGTCCAAGAAAAAAACATACAAACAAGAAAGTTTGTTCACCTTTGCAGCTGTGAAGATGTGAAAACGTTCTGCTCTACCCAGAAAAACGCAAGCTACACCCTTGAACGTCCTCAGGATAAGATCAAGTAAACTCCAGCATACTGCACTAGTGTATTTTGACAGCTGACAACATGCAGTGTCACTATTGCCACAGCCTGAAGAGAGCTTTTAATGGTGCTAATTTACCACTTTTATGGCCGGGGTTCAACTGAATTCTTATGGGTGCGATCGTGACCGGGCCTCAAGCAAATGAAATCACATTGTTGTGCTTCGTTGTGTCTCGATATTAATAATCAGCAAACTGTAGCCTTTCACTTAAAAAGCTTCTGTGACTTCATATGTCAGTGGATCCCAGATATGTAATTACAAATACATTGCAATTATGACAGTTGCTGAGCAACAGAGCTTACATTTAAAGATCTAAAGCTTAGGATTTCATGTGCAATTATGGTTTAGCATTCCGCATCAAGCACACTTTGTAAACATACCAAATGACAGAAACAGAACAAGAACAAAATTGTGAGAGTCATTTCAGATCTCTATTAATTTGTAAACCGACTTTTGCACTAAAGGAAATGATATAAGATTATCATAATTGCTTTACAAAAGCTGTGAAAGACAAATTCAAGTCCAGACTTATTTTCGCAGACGCGTTTTGCTAATTGCACAGACAAAATAAGCTGATTTTAAAAAAGACTGTCTGAATGAAGGTCACTAAGCTGCTGAGAAGTAAAGGATAACACCAATGAATTACAAAAAGTGGGAAACAGATGCAGCGACTTGCTGAAACATGCACACATAGATGAAAATACAGAATATAAGGCAGACAGTTATAATTCTAGCAAGTCAAAATTTGATATGGCTACCTTTGTTCTTCAACACAGCTTGAGCTCTCTTAGGGAAGCTTTCTTGTAATTTCTTGAGGCGGTCCAGGAATAGTTCTCGGGGCTTGTTGAAGGACATTTAAAAGCTCTTCTTTGGATGTTGGCTGTTGGGTAATTTGACATACCCCAGCTTTTTCTCCCTGTTTCACTTCCATAATAGACTTTTGGACAGCCACCCTTCAACTGAGAGCATTTCTGAAGAGGCTTTGGTGAACAACAGATGGATCAGCTCAAGGCCCAGATGCATTTATTAAGTCCTGTGTCAGGTCTTTTGTTCTCTATTTTGTAAGAACTGGTTCTTGAAATCAACCATATACAAGTTCAAAAATGCAATTGATTAAAACTACATTTGTCTTGATTATTTCGCTGCAAGGGTAGCCCTACTTTAATGATATTTAATTATTTCATGTTAAGTTGAACAGATTTTCCAATAACTCTTAACAAAAAAAATGTTTCAGAAAGTTAATTACAATTTTTGAACGTTGAAATAAATGTTATTATAAATGTAAACATTAATTTTCAAAGAAATTGTTTTATTAGTAAAAGACAACTAAGCTAAACTGCCACGTGGTCAGGATATTAACATAATGGAAATTTGTTGTTTTTGTTTATATTCAGATTAATTATGGTCTGATGAGACTGTGTTTACAGAGCCATTTACAGCTCAATAAATCTATTGTGAACTATGATTTGAAGTCGGACAGTTATTCAGCCAGACTAAAGAGCATGGAGCAGATTCCAGTAGACAGGCAGTTATCTAGGAGAGCTGGACAGGGCCATAGAAGGGCCTTAACCCATCAGCAGGACCAGTATCTGCTCTTTTGTGTAGGAGAAACAGGATGGGCACTCCCAGAGCCCTACAAAATGACCTCCAGCAGGCCACTGGTGTTTGGTCAGAGACCAGATAGTTAGAAACAGACATCATGAGGGTGGCCTAAGGACTCGACGTCCTCTAGTGGGCCCTGTGCTCACTGCCTGGCATGGTGGAGTCTCATTGGCATTTACCACAGAATACCACAGTTACTGTAGCAGGTCCAGCAATGACACCCTGTGCTTTTCACAGATGAGAGTCGGTTCATCCTGAGCACATGTGACAGACGAGAAAGAGTATGGAGAAGCTGTGGAGATCATTATGTTGCCTGTAATGTCGTTCACCATGACCAGTTTGTTGGTGGGTCAGAGATGGTCTGGTGAGGCATGTCCATGGAGGGACGCATAGACCTCCACAGGCTAGGAAGCGGCAGCCTGACTACCATTAGGGATTGGGATAAAATTCTTGGGCCCACTGTAAAACCCTGTGCTTGTGTAGTGGATCCGAGGTTCCTCTTGGTGCGTGACAATACCTGAACTCATGTGGCAAAAGTATGCAGGCAGTTCCAGATCTGGGAAGAGATCCGCCAGGACAACATCTGCTGTCTCATTAGGAGCATTCCCTGACCTTGTGAGACATGCTACCACAAGTCAGTATATAAAATATCTAATGCACCATTTTATTGCTAGCAGGTTATCATATTGTTGCCAAAATACTAATTGTTTTTGTCTCATAAGCAAACCTTTGTTTCCACATTATTACCCCCAGTTTCTGATAAGATAATTACTTAGACATTGTTTGGAACAGAAAGTGGTACTGATCTGGTCTTTTTGGCACTTCTTCTTTGTCTTCCGCTTGTCCTGTTTTCTCAATTTTTATACTGTAAAGACACACGACACACAATGCAGAGATATGCCAAGTTTTGGGTTAAAAGCTCTTTTGGGATTACCTTGTTGCTGCTGTTATCTTTCTCATTTTTCATAGATTCAACAAAAGAAATGTGAACGAGGACTGAGGCCAATTTCCAAAGAAAAACTCTGAAAGACCTTTTCAAGAAGAACTGGATCCTTAGAAGCAAAATATAAAGAAATGAGGGGTGGCTCAAGGCTTCTGCATGGTACAGTAGTTGCAGGAAAAACACTTGTTCAATATTTGTAGTTAAATAATAAAACCTCCAACTGCTAGAGGTTCTTATATAGTCAGTATAACAATATTTATACCAACAATAATTGAACACAGGAAATACTGTTATGTTTCTTGTCTGCTATTTGTGCAAGAATGTGAAATTAACAGCATTGTTTTGGTTGTGGAATCAATGCCCTATTCATCATTTAAGCTTCGACTACAATCTATAATATAAAACTTGTACCACAAAGTAGACTGGGATGTCACCCTTAAAAGGATACTGGGTGGGGGGAGTAAAGGAGGATCGCCAAGTTTGCAGTATCTCAGCTAAAGTGTCCTGGTATGCTCTAGCAACAGGTGGCACCTTCATGAGTGCCCAGAGCGTCGCATGACAGAAACAGCTATGGGTTTATTACCACGACCAAAGGGAGAGACAGGCAAGGGGAGCAGGAACATGAGTTGAATGTTGGTGCATGAAATAGTGACCAAGCAAGTCACTATCTTAAGAAGTACAAAGGGTGTGTGTGTGTGTGTGTGTATGTGTGTGTGTGTGGTGGTGGTATTTAGGCTCCTTTTTTATGCCGTAAAGAACAGATCATTACTTGACTGGAAATAAAGACACCAGTT